>JABUQX010124272.1:7500-19344 GCA_015478945.1 Trachelipus rathkii | reverse complement strand
AATATATATATAATATATAATATATTAATATATATTAATATATATATTAATATTATAATAGTATAATAAATACTGATATATTATATTATAATTATATATAATAATTATATATTTACTATTATTATATATATTATATATATTATAATATATATATATATTATATATATATACCATTTAAAATGGGGAAAATGTGGTAATTGTTGAGATTTTTTTTTTTTTTTTTGAGTGTCAAAAATCAGAATTGAGGCTAGGACCATGTTTAAGATATTATTTTCAAATGTAATGCTCGTAAAATTATCATCATAACAAAAATATAAAAAAAAAATGTAAAGAAAATATTTTTAGCAAATTTTGGAAAAAATTGCAATTTTTCAAAAATTTTGGATGGGGTTAAATGAGGAATTGGATGTGGAGGTAAAAATGGATTACTTTGTTAAATTATGGGACTAGGATTGCCAGTAGTATGGATAATTTAATACGAAAGAGTAATAAATGTTAAATATAAAATTAAACTTTTGTCGAAAATAACATGTGTAACATATTTGTTCCATTGTAAATTTAATTTTTTTTCTAAAAGAATTTTTTTAATTTTTAAATCTAAATAATTTATACCATATTGAAATGTTTTTTTTTTTCAAAATTAAACTTTATTTTATAGATAACAAAATATAGAAATTAAAAAAAATATTTTAAGAAATTTTTGAATGAGTGTTCATTGAAATGGGAGAAAACGATAATTTGCCTTTGAATAACTAAGAGTTGATTTGATACACATTGTTAACAGTTTATTTATATTTCGTCTTGACTGTAAAGTGTTTATTTTGTATATGTGTATTCCCAATTTTCCCTTCTTGGACAATTGTATTTATATCAATTTGATTTTTTTTCAGTATTCTGTTATGATAGAGTGGATTTTATTTACAACTGTACTCCAGTTTGTACTACTATACCCGTACAAATATGACCCTAGTAAATATCCTACCTACTAGGTTTATATATAGATATATATATATTATAGTTAATTTAATCTAAATTTGTATTAAATTGGCTAAGTTTAATTATATATATATATAGATATATATATATTGTAAATTATTAAATTATTTAATATATATAAGGTATTATTGGGATTTTAATATATCTGAACGTCAAACTTTCTTAATCAATTTATTTATTTATATATTTATATTATATTTTTTTCTTTTTGTAAGATTTTATTCAAAAATAATATTAGCATACACATTCATTTATTTTTCTATTATAAATTTATATTTACTGCATATAATTCTATATTTTTATAGATAGATAGTGCTTATATATATAATATTATTTATACTTTTTATTTATTATTAGTATTATATTGATGTTGTTGGTTTTTAAGTTTATTTTTGTAGAGTTTCTGTATATAATATTTTTACTGTAGGTATAGTAAGGTATATATAACACAACATATATATATATATATATATAATATATATATCAAACACTAAATATATAATAATAGATAATGGACATAAAAAAAAGCAACGAGAACTTTTGTAGTTTACTGTAGTTTACAGTAAATATTGTATATAACAAATCAAAAGCATAAATGAAGGTTAAACAGTGAAACTATATACAGCTTGAGTTAATCGTAAAAGAACTTATAAGCCTCAATTTTAAACTTAATTCAACAAATTAACGATGGAAAACTTAAACATCTACTTACTTAGTATTAACAATAATATAGAAAATCACCCTTAGCGCTGTATATAGTTGGACAACTATGTTTCTTCAATTAAAAATAATAATAATAATAATAATGATAATAATAATAATAATAATAATAATAATAATAATAATAATAATAATAACTAATAATTAATAATAAAATAAAAATAATAATAATAATAATAATAATAATAATAATAATAATAATAATAATAATAATAATAATAAAAATAATAATAATAATAATAATAATAATAATAATAATAATAATAATAATAATAATAATAATAATAATAATAATAATAATAATAATAATAATAATAATAATAATAATAATAATACCAATAATAGAGCGAAATTTAAATCCCTAAAATCTGTTTCTTTTGTATTTTTTGTAGATTCAATGAATCTTATTTGACTCTCCAATATTTTGAACTTCTCCATCTTTTCCACAACTTTTATGTATATATATATATATATATAATATATTATTAATATATATTATATCTATTTAATCAAGTATAATATATATATATATATATATATAATGATAATAAGTATATATATATATATAATAATATATATATAATATATATATATATATATATAATATAATTTATATATATATATATATAATATATAATATATATATAAATATATATATATATATATGTATAAGTTAGTAGGGGGGTCATTTTGCACGTGTTTGGTCATTTTGACCACAGCTCCCAGGAACCTACCTGAGGCCTTTTTGAGCCCAATTTTTTACCTTTTTTGACCTTTTTTGAGCCCAATTTTTTACCTGACCTTGACCTTTTTTGAACTTTACCTTTTTGGTCTTGACCTTTTTTTGAGCCCAATTTTTTACCTGACCTGACCTTTTTGGGCCTTGACCTTTTTGGGCCTTTACCTTTTTTTCGACCAACCCTTCCGTCTTCCATGGGTCATTTTTGGCCCACGGTATTTTTTGAGAACCCTAATTTTTTGAGAACCTAATTTTTTGAGAACCCTATTTTTTGAGAACCCTAATTTTGAGAACCCTAATTTTGAAAACCCTAATTTTTGAGAACCCAAATTTTTTGGCACCTAATTTTTTGGCAACCCTAATTTTTAGCAACCCTTCGAAGAAGGGTTGCGCCAAACGGTTGCGTCAGCAACCGTTGTACGTATTACCCCCCTATTTTACGCCCCCTAATTTTTTCGACCGTGCCATTTTTGCCCACGGCAATTTTTGATCTTCCTTTAGGGGCTTAGCCCTATGTTGTGTCTTACCTGGTTGACCACCTGCCAATACATGGCGTCATTTTGTTCGACCGTGGCCATTTTTGCCCACGGCAATTTTTGATCTTCCTTTAGGGGCTTACCCCTATTTTTTGATGTCTTTACCTGTTTGACCATGATATTTCGGCTTTACCCTTGCCATATACCGTGGGTCAAATTTGCCCACGGTAATTTTTGTTCCTTCCTTTAGGCGACTTAGCCCCTTTTGATTGTCTTAAACCTGTTTGACCATATATTTCGGACTTACCTTGCCATATACCATGGCGTCAATTTTTCGACCCACGCTAACTTATGGCTTTGATGTTCCCAATCCCTAATAAGTATCTTATGATTTCTATTAGTGTTCTATGAGTATTAGATGGGCCAGGTGCGTGCCAGGTGAGTGCCAAGTGAGTTCCAATGAGTGCCAAGATGCCAATGAGTGCAATGAGTGCAAGTGAGTGCCAATGAAAGTGCCAATGTGAGTGCCACTAGTGCCAAGGAGTTGCCACATATGCCAACTGAGTGCCACTTTTTTCAGGCCTTTTCTAGCCTCCCCTGAGCCTAGAATAGCCCTAATATGGGTGTCTACCCCTATGTAATAAGTTATGAGGTCGAATGGTGTATATTACAAACTGCTAGAATGCCCTAATATGAGTTAGTATTTTTATAACACTTATAAGCACTTACACTCTCCATAAACACTTACATAAACCATATACACTTACACTCAGCACCCACACACAGGTACACTTACACTTACACTCCCCACACACTCGATATTTTTGAGCGCTTCAGGCATTAATGCCTCAGGCCATTGAGTGCCTCAGCATTTAATGCCTCACATTGAGCCTCATCATAATGTCTCAGCATTGATTGCCTCAACTTCTGAAAGGTTCATCTTTGATGACTCATCTTTGATGACGTCATCTTTGATACCATCTATATCTGATGATTCATCTTTGATGAAATCACCTTTTGAATGGCTCATCTCTTCCCCACATTCATAGAACAGAGTTAATAATTAATGTCTTCCCAAGTTCATAAGCCCAAGGCGCAGCAAGCCCCCTCCCCGCCAAGGATGGAGGCCCCGCAACCACAGGTGCGACCCGCCGCGCGAATGAAAAAATATATATACTATAAGTCATTCATTTTTATTTCATGCTAAGACATTTTTTAATTAAAAAGCATTTTCGCGAACCTAAAAAACTGTAACTCATTACAGACCATTATTTAACACATATATTTATTAACATTATTTTTAACTTAATACTTTTACCTAATACTTTTTAATTTATGAAATTTTTAAAAATTGTATGTAAGAAAGAAAAACCAGAGTGTGGAGTCTGAGTAAACATTTATTTTACTACAATTGTACGAAATTTTTATTAAAACATATACTTTACATACCTTTAAAGCAGAAAGCAGTAAAACAATAGAGATTTATTACCTAACACCTAGGATTAGTATGCCTTTGTTTTACGCTTTAACTGCTTTAACTTTCTGCCTTTACTGCTTAACTCATGTTTTACTGCTTTAAACTCATGTTTTACTGCTTTACCCATGTTTTACTGCTTTTACTCTCTGCTTTACTGTTTAACTCTCTGCCTTACTGTTTTAACTCTCTGCTTTACTGCTTAAACTCATAATTTATTAACATTATGTAGCTTTTATATTTTTATTTGAAGTAATACTTTTATGACAGTTTCTATTTTTTATGTTTGTTTTATGTGCCACTTTATTTTTAATTCCGTAAATGTAATTAGTGTAGCAATAATGGTTTCCGTTATAATAAATTGTATTTTAATAAAATTGTACGAAATATTTTTATTAAAAACTATACTTTACATACCTTAAAGCCAGTGGCGTATTTAGAACAATAGAGGTTTTATTACCTAACACCTAGGGATTAGTATGCCTTTGTTTACTGCTTTACTGCCTTTACTGTCAAAACTATTTTTACTGCTTTAACTTCTGCTTTACTGACTTTAACTCATGTTTTACTGCTTTAACTCCATGTTTTACTGTTTAAACTCTCTGCTTTACTGCTTTAACTCATGTTTTTATTAACATTATGTTTTCCTTTTGTATTTTTTATTTGTTGTAATACTTTGTTATTTTTATTCTATTTTGATTTGTCGTTTTAATATGTTTTTATTTTAATTTGTAATGTAAGAATAAAAACAAACAGAGTTTCGGTTATATAACATTTTATTTTAATAAAATTGTACGAAATTTTATAAAAACAAAACTTTACAACCTTAAAGCAGCTAAAGCAGTAAAACAATAGAGGTGTTTTTACCTAACACCTAGGGATTAGCTATGCTTTGTTACTGCTTACTGCTTTAACTTCTGCTTTACTGCTTTAATGTGTTTACTGCTTTTAAAACTTTCTCAGGTACTGCTTTAACTTTTGCTTTACTGCTTTAAATATCGCTGAAGTGGTTTTAACTTTATGCTTACTGTTTCTACTTTTACTTGCTTTACTTTTTAATCTCTAAGTTCATTTTAACATGATGTTTTTTTATTTGTTTAATACTTTTTAGGCATATTAGTAATTATTTTTATTTATTTTTATATATTTTTATTTTTATAATTTTATTTTTATTATTTATAATATACTTAGTGTTATTTATCTTCATGCCTTATAGTTTTATTTTATCCTAAAATAATTTTAAACAAATCTCAACTCCAAATTAATATCTTCAACTTTAAAATTACATCATCAAATCTATCTACATTTCCTACAACACACACACACACACACTCACACACTATACAGCTTATCACATACAACCACTTCACTAATATACACACATTCAACAAGAACACTTATATTATTATCACAGCATATATACTATGTATCTAGCTCAGTTACCCATAGCACACTTTACAGGCAATTTTACACTTATACACATGTGCGTCACAACTACACACGGCACACACAACATACACTACTAATCTAACCACCACACACACACATAACTACTTACACTTATACACACATTTAATATGACTATATATTACTTATATATTATATATACAACATTTCACGATGCATATTACATATTTTACCAAATTCCATATATTTTACGGTATTCTTGATGAAGAAAATTTAATTTGGAAGTATACTCAGGACTTTACATCACAGATAATTTTTACTATACACTTTACATCAACATCATGATTAATACTTACGCACAAACATATATAACTGTATCTTTGACATATGGCACAACGACTTTCAACACAATCTACTACAGACCATCACACAGCGACACACATTTCACACATTCCTAACGCAAACCATTCTTTTCACATTGATCACATTATTAAACAAGAGTTAATTAGAGAGGTTTATTATATCGAACTTTATGTATATTTTAATTTATATAATCGACCTACATTTTAGATATACTCTAATTTAATCATTAGGGGTGCGGTATTTGAGTTTTTAAGTTACATACTTAAAATTATTCAAGATTTCATTTGTTAGTATAGACTCCTTTCTGCCCATATATTATAATCATAGAGCATGATTCTTTGAGACAGAAAGTTAATGAATTATAACTGTATAATAGCATTATATTGTTTATATAATTTTATATAACTATGTCACTAAGAAAAATGAAACTACTTCCCTACAAATTTTTATGAATTTTATAATAAAACATAGGATTTCTTACGTATCCCTATCATAAGTGCAGAATCAGTAAATCATCAGTGTAAATTCCGTTTCTTCTCTTGAAAATCCTTCATCAGTACCATGAAGAATGATTCGCTTTATTTTTCTCTTTGATCTACTGTTTTGATTTTGGTTGAAATGATCTTAGCTGTTTTACTGCTCTTACAGCAGAACAGAGTTACCTCTTGTAGGACCCTGAAGAAAGAAATTTACACAGGCTCTTAGGTATTACTTGTTCCCGTATGATACAACAAATGGACATGGACTGTGTTGATTATACCAGTGTTTAATTGGACTTTGTTATTTTTTTTCATTGAACTAGGATTATAAAGGGCTGCTCCCCTTTTTCAGCTTGTCGTGGTTCAAATAACTTATAAAACCATGCAATGCCATCATAAATTTGTTCGCTAATTTTGGCTGCTGTTGAAATAGAAAATATTTAGACAGTAGGAAGCCAGATGAACCTATGAAGACTGTCCCAGTCAACTATAGTAAATAGTCTCAATTGCCTAACATGCTCATGCAAAACCCACACAATACATGCAAAACCCATGCAACTGTATACGCCAACCAGGCTACTACAAAAAAAAAACTATAGCTAAGGTACGTGCTAACCGCCCTACAAGCTTTAATAAGTTTATTACCATACCGGTAGTTACAACATGCAGTTTTACCTTAACAATTAACTAAATATCAGCCAAATTGGCATTGTCATAATACTTTCTATGATGCCCAAACCATCCATATACCTATCTAATCCTTTCTTAAATGTTGCAAGTGTGTCAGACTCAACAACCTCCTGCGGTAATCCATTCCAAAAATTAACCACCCTATTATTGAATGAAAGTTTTCTTATATCAAGACGGCATGCCTTCTTCTTCTTAATGAAGAATTTATTGGTCTCACTATTATCGAGAGATGTAAATATTTTGTAGACTTGTATCATCTCATGTCCCCCCTAAGAAAATATCTTTCTACAGAAAACATTCCTAACTCCTTCAGCCCCTTCTCATAGCCTTTACCCACAAAGCCAGAAACCATTTTTGTTGCTCTATGTTGCACTCTCTCCAGCATATTTATGTCTTTTCTTAAATAAGGGCCTAACTTGTGCACAATACTCTAATACTGGCCTAACATAGCTATTATTTTGCTTGCTTATAACCTCCTTGCTCTTGTAAAAGACATTGCGTTTTATTATACCTAACATCTTATTAGCTCTACTGATTACTGCTTATAATCACACCCAAATCTTTTTCTATGCCTGCCAACTCAAGAAATTTATCAAGATCATTTTCAATTTTTATATATTCATCATTATTCCTTACTGAAGTAGCTACTTTGGTATCATCTGTAAACTTAGAAACCTTACATTCAATTAAGTCTCTGGTCTAAATCATTTATATTGTTGCCAGATCACAATCACTCTACTTAATTTTGGCAACTCTGGTAACCGCCCACAGACCTTAATATTGTCAACCTGGCATTTCAAACTAACGTTTGAAAATGACTGTTAGGCAGGCAACTAATTTTGAGATTTGCTTGTATGTCGGAGGACAAAAATTGCCGTACTGAGCTGCAGTGCAGTTATTTAACTCACACGTACGATTTAAATGTTTCAAGTTTGGGCTTCGAGTTTTGCTCGAGTTTTGTCGGAGGACTAAAATTGCCGTACTGAGCTGCAGTGCAGTTATTTAGCTCACACGTACGATTTAAATGTTTCAAGTTTGGGCTTCGAGTTTTGCTCGAGTTTTTACTTCAAGTTCTTGTTCATGTTCTTATTTCAAGTTTCTACTTCTTGTTGTGGTTGCAAATTTATTTATGGTATAAATACTACTGCTGACTGGCATCAGAACTAAACTTTATTTTTCATTGAAGTGGATTTCATCATCCTTCAACTTTCAACTCTAAAGTACCATCAAGTGGTATCCCTGGATTGAAGAACATCCGCACACACGCCAACCATAAAGCAGGACACCTCACCCAAACCATAATATATATGAGGAATAATAGTGGCCTCAGCTCTGAACCTTGTAATTTTCAACAATTTTTCCAAAACTTTTACAATCGGAGATGTTAAATTAACTGGCCTATAATTTCCCAAAACTTCCTTACTACCTTACAGCACATGGAGTTCTGGAAGATAGAGGAAGATGTAGAAGAGTGCTGGCCTCTCTGGCAATGTCTTGTCCAAAACCATTAGCAGTTGTAAATATATATATATATATATATATATATATATATATATATATATATATATATATATATATATATATATAGTATATCTAAGGTGTATATGTGTAGAGTAAGAGAGTAAGTATATATATATATGGTGAGTGTATGTATATATATATATATGGCTATTTAATTTTATATCTGGACGCATTGCTCAAGTGTCCAGCAAACATCAAATTTCTAAAACTGTAAAGCCAAGAAATAGAGTCCTCCCAGGGAGTCATCCTATCTCCATTTAATCAATCTTCCTCAGTGAACATTGATAAAAGGAGCACTGAAAATGTTAACCAATTCATTATCCAAACTTACTAAATTTTTATAAATTTTAATTGGAACAATTGTTCTATTCTTACTTTTCAATTTATAAAAGCTAAAATACCTTTCGAATCATTATTTACTTCTCCTTACTAAAATAATTTATGCCACTCTCTTTGCATTTCTAATTGACTGGTTAAGTTCGTTTCTAATTTTCTTATAATTTTCTAAGTCTACCTCCCTGTTGTTACGTACTAATCTTGAATATTTTAAAACATCTACGATTTTTATTGATTTTCTCTTTAATCTAACAATTCCACCAAATAGGTTTTTTATTCGTCACCCTAATGTGTATATCATCAAAACATACTGACCGAATATTCATCAAAATTTGCTTTAAATGTGCCCACATGATAAAACCATTTTTAATCTGTAAACTCTTCATCCCAGTCAGCTATATTAAGCATTTCTCGAAATTTGGTATAATCGCCGTTTCGGAAATCTAGGATCTTTTTTTAATTAACTTGCAATTTTGGCCCAGATATCATATTCATGTTAAATCTAATTAGATTATGGTCACTAATCCTTAATTCTCCTTAGCTCTAATCTCACCCACTATACTTTTATCGCGAGTTAATATTAAGTCTAATTTAGCAATGTGTCTTGTAGACTTATGAACCATATGCCTCAAAAAAATGTCTAAGCCATTTATGAATACAGAACTTTTAGGATCCACATTAGACAAAGAATCCCACTAAATGTCAGGAAAATTAAAATTTCCCATTATGACTATAGCTTCTTCTTTATTTTGGTATGCTATCTAGATTTCTTTCACCATTTCCACATCTAATTTTTGACTCTGTTCAGGAGGTCTATAAAATGTATCTATTCTGTAAGATTTATTGTGCATAATGATATCTACCCACATAGATTCAACAATATGATTAGTTCTAATATAAGTCATTAGCACAGATTGAATATTGCTTATAACATAAAGCCCCACACCTCCACTCTTCTTTCCTCTAGGCTGGTATGAAAAAATGAATATTCGTTTATTTCATATTCCTGAAAGGAGTCTCGATAAAATGCCTCATTAACCCCATGTTTCGATAATGCATATAAGAGCTAGATTCTCATCTATGGTATAACTAATCAGCTAATCTTTTTTTTATTTCTAAGGCTAGGAGCATTTGTGTAAAAGCATTTGATGTTGAAAGGAGTCTCCATAAAATGCCTCATTAACCCCATGTTTCGGTAATGCATATAAGAGCTAGATTCTCTTCTATGGTATAACTAATCAGCTAATCTTTTTTTTTATTTCTAAGGCTATGAGCATTTGTGTAGAAGCATTTGATATTCGAAATGCTGTTACTTGTATTGCTATCATCTTTATTTGAGCCTGTAACAACGCTAGTTTTATTTATATAACTATTAATACCGAGATTTAGCCTATCACCCCAAACTTTACTTAGTTTTTTGATAGACAAATCTCCAAACTGGCACTGAAAAGCACAACACCTTTTCGACTTAGATGAACTCGGTCTTCTGCAAAGAGATCTTTGTTCAGAAGTTAAATCCAAAAACCTTAATATGTGGCTAAATAATACTATGTAACCTTTCCGTTTATAAACCTAAGCTCTGCTATCGCCATACCTGCCAGGCAACTATACAATAGGTAAAATCCTAGAATACAAAATCTTCTACCACTAGCTTTCTCACCCTCTGAATCAATCTGCTATTAATTTTTAACCTTCTAAGTGCGGAGAAAAATCTGTATCACAGACTCCAGAAGCAAAACATTTGAATCAACATTGTATCCTCAATTTCTTTATCTATCATATCCACGATACCATTCACCCTGGCACCTGGACATACTGTTTCCATTGACCATATTATTAAAGTCCTATATATATCGTATCTGAGAATTCCAATTAGTAATGTACCTTTGGGAAGCCCTAACATTACACAGACACCTCCTAGTGTCCTAGTCAAATTAAAATAAATAATTAACTAGCAGAAATAATTACAATAAAAGTATAAAAATTCTAAACCACAGTTAAATACACAGAACTAGCTTGTAAACAATTCACGTGCAAATAGTTATACTTGTAAAATGGAAGAGCAAAGTGAAACAAAATCTCACTCAAAGACACCAACTATACATGAATAATGAAAAGTTGTAGTGCATAATTTAACTCTTACATAAAGCAGAAGAGAGTTGAAATGTTATCAATTGTCAAAAACTTTTGACAGTTTTTTTACTAAAAATATTGTGGAAAGTAATTGAAAATTTGAGTTTTTATTACTTGGATATTACTAAATGCGAGCACTGAAAAGATTTTTTCTTTGTATTTTTATATATATATATAGCAGAGAGTAGTCACATGAGAGAGAGAGAGGCATATATATATATGGTATATATATATATATATATATATACAGTAGGTATATTCAAATGTGTAAAAGTGAAGCACAAAAAATGTCTTCACAATTAACACTCGCTGATTATTGTTTGATCTCAGGATCTCAACTAAAAAAAAAACAACAATAAAGATAGATAAAATTAACCAGTTTGCTTTTTTATCATTTTTCTATCCTAAGTGGATATGTATATATTTTAAGGGGTTAATAATAGATCTTAGGATGGTGTGACGAGTTTCGTCGTCCCCCCGTTGAGGCCGAGAGACCCTGACCTTTCAAAT
>JABUQX010124271.1:0-20349 GCA_015478945.1 Trachelipus rathkii | reverse complement strand
AGTTATGGAAGTAAATAATTTTATATTCTGAGAATGTAACTAATTAAGGTATGTATAAGAACCTTAAGGACCAATTTTACTATACAAAAAAACTCAAATCTTGCACCCACATTATAATGGCACCATGAACACTGATAGCTATTACATTAACGGCAAACGGTAACTCAAATACTACTATAACTCAGCTATAATCTATACAAAAGTGAAGAGTTTTTTTTATCTATTTCACAATCAAAAAACTGAGCTAGTATTTGAACTCTTTACTACATCTAATTTCACATTTCCTCCTTATCAGAAACCTCCTTATCCCAAACTACGGTTCATTAAATCTCTAGAATAAATCATATTGTATAATATATGTGTTATCCTATATCTAGACCTTCTAAAAGCATAAATATTCTATATAACATTATATTCTCTATTCAGTATATAAACTCATTATTCAGTTCTTCTTTCTTTTCCTTTCTTTGACAGGTTGGGGGTCGGTGCGTGTCACCAGCTCGGGAGCGCAGTAGGAGCCCTGCAGCAGTAGACAGCACAGCCGCCTTGCCCATACTTGTAAACAATAATCCATTGGTGAGAGTAGTGCCACAGAGCCGCAAATCTCGAGATATAAAAATTAGAGACATATAGGTAAGTTAACCCATTGCTTCTTTATGTGCATCAGTAAAAAAATGATACAAGGTGTTATGGTTGAAATGGCTGGATGGGACTTCACACAATCCCACTCATATAGACCAAGCGGTGATTCAAACCAGCATTTAATCTCTCGTATCATGTTCTTTAGTCCTGCGGTGGCTCGACAGACTCCATTGTGTAACTCTCTACTCGGTGTGCGGGATCAATCCTATTTCTATCATATCGGAGTTATTACATTCTGCGTCGAGTATACAAACAGGCAAACGTATCACAAGTATAATTTTCGTTAAAAACACCGACTTTCTTCATCCTTCAATGAAAAGCAAATTTAAAGTCTGATAGGGTGTATTTTACTTCTACTCAATTTAAACTATCTAAACCTTTTTACACGGAGTCGCATAATCTAAAATCGTTTTCATCACTTATGATAATTCGGTTTTGGCAAACTAGCTGCTGCCGGGTAAAAGATTGTGGCAGTCAACTAAATTGCTTTGCTAGAATAATAAAATATATTTTATTCAGATAATAGTCTCACTACCATAATAGGGTGAAGGAAATTTGGAGTAAGAAGTACAATTTAAAACTAAAAGAAAGAACTGAGAGGCCTCCCATTGGAGGGAGAATAATCAATTCAAATTCGATCGGTAACAACAAATATAGACGCATCTGATCGGACTTTCCTAGAGATAGCTCAAGAGATGTGAACAGATTGATGATCTTACTGTAATAATATTATCTAATTGCATTGTCTGGAAAACTAATTCTCTCTCCTAATACATGCAAGTTGCAGTGTATACGCCAAGTTAAAGTTATAGCTATCTCTTTGTACAGGAATGTACTTCCTAATCTAATATCATTATTCTATTCTTATTGATATATTTACCTTAAAGAGGAAGCCCTTGGATTCTTTTTATTATCAAGATTCGATTTCCAAGAAATCAACTTATTTCTCATATACAAACTCAATCTATTCTATCTTAGCGAAAATCTTTTCATTGTTTTAGCGGCACTCATCTATCTCAGCATTATCTCACATTTATCAGCGTTACATCCAATATAGTACTTTAAGTTCTTTACATGAACTCTCCGTTTTTTCTGAGGAATTGTTCATCATCTTCTTCGTTTCATTTCTAGTCTGTATTAGTTGCTAATTTCAATAATCATTATTAGACTTTCTTCTTTTTGTCTGGGGGCTGGCTTTTTGTGTTTTTTTTTTTTTTGTTTTTTGTTTATCGTGTCTGTTTTTTCTTTATCTAAGATGATCTTTTCCTTTACTTTTTACTGTTTGATTTTCAATTAGTTTAATGATTTTTAGTTTAATTTATGGATCCATATTCAAGGTGGGGCAAAAATTGAAATGGGGGAAAATGAGTTGGGCTGGTTGATACTAGGGTATTGATATTTTTCTAACGATTGTACTTCGTATTATTAATATAATATATATTTAAAACTGTTGCAAAAGGTTTTATTAAAGAAATTTGTCTAGGAAAAAACTTTTAATTTATGATTTCCTTGTTATAATAACCATTAGATATTTGTAGGTGTATTTGTTTATTGAATATTAAGGTTTTCTTCTACGAACAAATGAAATACTCGTTGGACAGGTGACACAAGCATTTGTCATTCAGTAAGAGTGAAACGTGAATATTTAGCCCATTAGTGCTAAGGAGTATTAGCTGTTCGACGGACCCTCTCCCTACTCGTAGAAGACTGTACTTTTACCCTTCTTCGGTTTTGAAACTTAACTCTTATCTTCTTCCGAAGGGTTTCATACGGCACGATTGTAATCTTTGAGTGGTATGGGATACTGACCTCTTCAACATATAATAGCCTGTAAGATGTCTTCTTGGATGTACATAAGTCGCCTGACACCTACCTTCTTTGGACTTTCTGGGCATCTGCAATCTGCAGAGAGGGAAAAATGTTGTTGTCACAGATTAATTAGTGATAATGACAAATCTAAAATGAGAGGGGGGATGTGGAAAGGTTATAGCAAATTAAATAGGAATTGTAATAGTTAATGATTAATACCTATCTCTCAACCACACAACTTAAATATTTTACAACTAACGATAAAAATGTTGCAATTATTTAGATGAAACTCTTACGTTTGTGACTTCCTAAAAATAGTTAACGGAACTCTCGAAAGCTTGTTTTCTCGATTCAAAAGTTTACAATTTTTTTTTTAAAATCTTTAAAATTAAATTTTTGCAAGCACTAATATTCGCAACCTGGAAACAACAATCAATTATTCTAATCATCAGGTAGAAATATTTATATGATTATTAATTCATCAACTATGAAAATTGGAAACCCCTTATGCTTTCAATTATTAAAATATTTAATATTAAAATTGGCTCATTTTACCATGAGGCATTTCCCCCAGTTTAAGGTATTATATATGGGGTGATGGAGGTCAGATTGATTGTGTCTGGGTGACCTAATGGTTGGATGGTGATCAAAAAAAAGGGATGGTATATTAACAGGTGGTTTTGGGGGTGTCGGGAGAAATGAAATAGTAGGAAGGTTAGTTATTTCTATTAATAGGAGGTACATGTGTAGCTAGTACTTTTTTGAATACAATACTTTCCATAAGTATACAAGATTTCGTGTATCTAGAGATGGTGGTGGAAGTGAAAGTATGATTGTATTTGTGTTGGTGAAGAAGGAGATGTTGAGTATGTGTTGGATGTTAATCAGTGAGGGGATTAGGAAATGGGATAATCGATCATTATGTTGTTTTTTTGTAAAATTAAGTTAGTGGGGGCCTTGGATGGAGAAAAGGTGATAAGGAAGGAAGTGGGTAGAATTCAGTGTAAGTTAAAGTGACAAGGCAATAAGGAGTTATTTAAGAAGCGTCGCATAGAAATCAGTTGATGTGAAAATTGAACTCGAACAAATCTGTTAGCAATGAGGAAGCAGTAGTTAGCAGTGCAAGGAAGTATGTGCTGTGTAGTAGGCAATTAAAGAAAGTTAACCAGTGATTGGTGAAGAGGTGATGAGCGGTTAAAAGTAAAAAAGAAGCGTTGGTTGATGTACTAAGCCTTAAGAAGTTTCAAAAGATAGTTTGGAATTATATAGGAGGAAAAAGTAAATAACTTAAAAGTGCAAGGAGAGATGAGGAGTGCTGGGCTGGTCGCGGGTTGAATCCTGTTCGGATCCCCTAGGTAGACGTTACTAGAGAATTCCTTACTTGAATAGGGCTATGCGTGGAGGTGGGTGAAGCTTTTTGAAAAAAATGAGTTGAAGGGATGATGTGATTAAATGGAAATAGAGCTTTCTGGGGAGAAAGGCAAAGGTTAAGACTGAGAATAAGGGAAATCTGCTTCGAATGAATAAGGATGTTGCTTTTTTAACTGATGAATGGATGTGCAGGGAGTTGGGCGGAAGGACATTCGAAATTGTACTTAGGCAGTAATATAATAGGTGATGTGATGTGTGTTTGGGTTTGATAGTGTAAGAAGAATAAATTTTGGGATGAAGGTCATTAGTAAGGATGAGCTAATGTAATGCGCAATTAATATATGTAATAACTAGTGAAATGATCAAGAACGGAGGCGAGTGGTGATTGATTGGATTTGGGAGTTGTGTAGCAAAGGTTTATGGAGGGTTTTATTCGAGGGAGGAGAATAGTATTTGTACCTTATATAAGGGTAAGGGGTAACTGTAGGAATTTAGGGGAATTAGTCTGTTTATTGAGTGTTGTATGGGAAGATATTGCTGGTATTTTTGTTGAACGAGTGGGTTGAGTTACTGAAGGACTGACTGGTGAAGACAAGGTGGTTTGGAGGTGGTAAGAGGATGGTGTGGATCAAATTACATTGAAACAAATGAGGGAGAAGAATAATTGTATTTAGGTTTTATGGTTTGCAACAGGCGGTACGATAGGATTATAGGGAAGCTCTTATGGCAGGTGTTAATGAATATGTGTTGGTGGTAGGAGGTATTTTGAATGGCATAAATATGTATGATGATAGATGTGAAGCGGCGGAGTGTGTAAGATTATTGAGTACATGGAGTGTGGGAGAGTGAATTGTTTTAGAATAATTAATAAGCGGAGTGAGGCAGGGATGTGTTATGTATCTTAGGGTATGTTGATTTTGATAATGGATAATGGTTTGAGATTAGAGGTGAAGGTGGCATTAGATAAGATTGTTAGAGAAATGATGGAAGGAAGGAAAGAGCGTGGAGGTGCCTCCTTTTTAATTAATAAGTGAACGGATGAATTTGGTTTGTGCGGTGAATCTAATGAGAGTTTTGGAGAGGATTGGTAGAGTTATTTGGGGGTGTGTGAAAAGGGGGTTTTGAAAGATGGTTCTGGTTGTGTGTGAGGACATGCTCGGTGGTGAAGTTATGTTGATGAGTGAGCAGCTGGAAAAAGTGTATGAGTTTAATATTTAAGTTTATTTTGGACTGAAAGGGACGGATGGTGTAAGAGTGGTAGTAGGGAAAGGTTTGGTGAATGGCAGGAAGGGGTGTCTGGTGCAAATTAAATCGTTGGTGGATGGTAAGGGACTAATTGAGTGCGCTAGGGGTCTTACATGAGGGTAAATTGTTACTGTGTAATTTTATAGTAGTGAGACTATGGTTGGAATAAGAGGTATAGATTAAAGTACAATGTTTTCAGATGGACTATCTTAGGGGCGTGTTTGGGTGTGAGAAGATATATATATATATAGGAATGAACGTATTAGAGAGTTGCGTGGTGTAAGAAATGCGTAAATGAGAATAAATGAAAGTAGTTGAGATGGTTTGGTAAGTGGAAGGATGGGATGATAGTCGGTTTGGTATAGCGTTTTGTTATAGTGGTGAGTAGTGTTGGAAATGAACGGCTATGAGATGAAGAAAAAGTGGATTGAGTAGTAAAATAATGCCTGGAGGAGAGAAATGTGATTTTGGCAGATGCGAGAAGAAAAGGAGCATATAAGAGTGAATGGCAGGGTTTTGTGAGGGGGGTTTTGACGATCCCTGGGCCAAGGGATGAACAGCATATTGAGGACGAGATGACAGTGAGGAAATTTATAAGCCGACTCGGAGTTCTGATTCCAACTAATCGCTGAAGAAGACGTATTTCAAAAATCTGAGAATACATGCAGACTGCCAGCTTTCACTGCGAAAGTTGAAGATCCATACTTAACCGTCTTTTCACGTTGCAGAAGTAATCAAACTGCACTTGTGCGAATAGTAAGAGCGGTGCTCTTGTCCCGGAACATGATTTCGTAACATCATGTTCCGTCATATCCATCCCTCGGCATCAGTATTTTTGCTGGATCTGTAGAATAGAATCTGGATCGAATTTTTTTTCCTTCTTTTGGACTACAGTTTTTGTTTAATTCTAATCCCAACCGGGAGAAGATCGAAGGCTGGCAGAAGAACAAGCAAAGACACAATATTGATCGCTGACCTGTCACAATGAATTAACTGGTATAATGGAGGAAATGGGTTCAGGGCGCTGTTCTCTGTTCTGGAGAGTCACAAGGGTGTTTCAAATTGTCAGTTTAGTTTCGCAAAAATCGCTGCAAACCCGGGACCCTTTGTGAAACTAGATATGAATCGGGACAGGCTGTCTCAACTTGGCGTGGTTCCTTTGGTGTCTCCTTTGGCCTTAAATACAGCTTTGAACAACGTGGGAGAACTGGTATTACTCTTAACTCCATTAGCTCGGGGTTAGTCCGCCAGATGGACAAATCGTACGCTAATTTTGAAGATGAAAGATGCTTCCTGTCAAATAGAGGATTCATCAAGAAAGGTTTTGGGTGATCTTAAGCTATTAGCTGTGAAACGTGAAATTTTATTATGCACTACACTAGCTTTTTAATGCAAATGAGTTTCAAGGGAGGTCATGGGAAGTTATCGGGAGTCAGGGATAGTCATGGGAAGTCATGAGGAGTTATGGGAAAGTAATGGGGAAGAGATATAGTAGTAAGTAGTAACCTAATTTTACAATTTTTCCTCAAATATATTTAATATAATATAGATATAATTATATATATATATATAATATATAATATATACTATAATATATATATTGAATTAATATATTAATTTATATAAAGATATATTATACTGTATTATATATATATTTATAACTATGTATATAATATAATATATATATATATTAACATAAATAGGCACAAAATTTAATTAGGAGATAAAACTACATCTAAGAAATAACATTCATATATATAGATATTATATATTATATAGATAATAATATATTATATATATATTATATATAATATTATATTATATATAGATATAATATTATTATTAAAGTATATATATATATACTATATATTATAAGCTAAAACAAAACAAAAAAATAAAAAAAAAACAAAAAAAATAAAACACATTATCAATTAGGAATAGAGGGAAAATGATATATACAAATTAACATTCTGACCCCAAAAAAAAACTTATTTATCCCAAAGAATATTTACCAAAGAATATTTTTTTTCCTTTAGCGTAATTTTTTTTGCTATTCACGAAAAATCTGTTTAGTCATAATATAAAAAATTCATGAATATTAGAGTAAGATAGTGGCTTCAGTTCTTGAGATAAGAGAACTTAATTGCTTATTAATCACAACGCGCATCATGAGCTCAAGAGTTTCAACTATCATAAGAAATATTTGCAATTTATTTCTAGAAATATGTATTATGCGACTAGTCTAATAATCAATTTTGCTGATAATTCGGATAGTATTTATTTTTTGAATTATTTAAATAGGAAAATTAAACTATATATTTATATATATATTTATATATATATATTATATATATTATAGATATAATATATATTATTATAATATATATAAAATATATATCATATTAATATAGATATAATATATATAGTATAATTCTTATAAATATATGAAAATTAATAATATATATTATATATAATTAGACATATATTAAATATAGTCTTAATATTGTTAATTTATATAGCAATGTATATGTATAGTATATAATATTATATTAATATATATTAATATATTATATATATATATAAGTTATTTATTTATATAAGTAATTAATGTTTCAAGAGTTACCATTGTGAGAAATAAGGACGGAGAATTGTAGGATTTAATAAGCATTGCATTAATATTTCATGCAGTGAGAAGTAATGTGATGGACATATAAGATTTATGCGTGAGTACTCTTAGAAAGATTGTGTCTTCACTATATGTACGATAAATTTCGATCAAGGAGATATGCGACAGCGACGTGCATTAGATCTGTGTCTTTTGTATTAGCGCTAATATAAAGAGACTGACACAACAAATTGACCGGCAAGAAGAGACTGGAAAGAGTTTCTGAGAGTGTTCCAACAATTCGACCGGCAGTAGAGAGACTGAAGAGAGTTACTGAGGGTTTCGAATCATTTCGAGCTACAGAAAGAGATTGGAGAGTGTTATTGAGAGTGACTTAATAATTCGACGTAAATTAAAACGCTGGGCAGGGCATTTTTTTAAACAAGGAGAGAGTTACTGAGCCTTACGAAGAAATCCGATACAGCCAGAAAGAAACTGAAGAGGGCTACTGAGAGTGACGCAACAATTCGACAGGCAGAAATGAGACTGGAGAGAGGCGAAGGTCTAATTTAGGAGAACGATGTATGAACAATCGGCAAGAGCATGAGGAGAGAGACCAAGAGAGTGTATTTAGAATGACGAAAGCGAGTTACAAAAAAAATAAAAGCAGATAGACAGAGAGCACGTGTATTGTAGATTGCCTTATCTCTCTGAGTTAGTTTCTATATTTCTACAACAATCTATATTCGATTAGGGTTCTACTATTAGATGTTTCCCTTCGATTTTAAAGATAGTTAATTAGTAGCAAATTAATTTCGTACATTAGCTATAGAGAGAACCGAGAGAGTAAGTTACTAGAGAGGGCACCAAGGCAAAATCTGTGTTTCCACCGGCTAGCGAGACGAACAGAGTTATGTGCAGAGCAGTGAGAATTACAAACAATCTCAGGACAGCAGAAAGAAGAAACGGAGTGGCGAGATTTAATTTAATACTCAGGGGCTAGAGACAAATTTATTGCGCCCGCAACAACGTACAACTCACTAGTGTCATATCATAACAGAAGAAGAAGACTGCTAGATTGCACTATTGAGATGAAAGGGAATGAGCCTAAAACACACAAATACTTTACAGTTTCTTTCTGTATTCCCCTTTCAAATCGTATCACTAAGAATTACTCCTTATCAGATCTACGTCTTTGAGATTAATCATGTAGGCAATTCTCTTCTCATTAAAGTTGCCAAACTCATAGCAATAGAGAGTGATGGAAAATACGATACTCTCTCTGTAGTCAACACAATGAACAGTTCCACAACATCATATAGTATTTGCCATCTAAACATGTCTTCCTCGAGAGTAAAACTCCGATTTGAAGAACACAAAGAAATGCGGCGCCAACAGAGATCGTATGTAAAGCTATCCGATGGCGGCCCTGAGGAGAGAATGAGATAGAGGAATAGCTGTCGAAAAAGTTACTCGCGGTATCACTACCGGTGGAACAAATACCGACTCTTATAGAGAGAACGGACAGACGCCACAGTCAAGCTAACCGAGAAGAGGACCGTCGAGAGCGTAGCAGGACACATCGCCACCTCCGAGAGACAAGGTTAACGTGACAATACTACTAGAGAGAGGGTGTTACGTTCCAGAGGGTCATCAGATTATTCGGAATACTGAAAGAATAACGCCACTCACCTAAAATAAACCAAAACCCACCATACTCAGATAAGAATACCCAACTCTGACCTTTTTACCGTGCCTCTGATCCTTTTTTGAACTCATTCACTTTTTTGAGGTACCATTATTGATAACCTATTTTTAGGGCACAATTATTATACCTCCCTTGACCTTTTTTGGGCCTTGACCTTTTTTTTAGGTCTTTACCTTTTTTTCAGTAATCAAATCACCTTTGGTCTTCTTCATAATGGTGAGTCATATTTGCCGCCCACTCGAGATAATTTTTTATAGAAACCCTAGATATTTATTTTTATGATGAACTCCTAATTTTGTAGAGACACCTAATTTTTGAGATAGTACCCTAATTATTTGTATAGAGAACTACTTAATTTATTTGGAGAACTTATACGCTAATTTTCGATACCAAATCCCTTATTTGGGTGCTCGCTTCTGGGTCATTGGTTGCCCACCGCTTCAGTGAGCATAGAGCACGCGCATAATTTTCAATGAGTCGAGCAGCCCCTGTCACCTAGTTGTCTGCGACAAACCCTGCGTCCTGTGTTGCAGAAGTGGAAGCACCCCTGATTTTTAGTCGCATACCTCCTCTTTCCTGGACATACGGTCTGCCCTGCTCATGGACGGTTAAACGAGTAAAACCACGCACTCATAGCTCTGAGGTGTTTGCTGCTCCGCTGTAATCGTGCCCCTCACCTTTGCTTATACACCACCCTAATTTTTGTATATCTGGAGTACACATTGTGTCATAATATTATTTGATCCAACTAGTGAGTAATTTTTGAGTCTTCTATATTTAGGTCTATAGCCCTGTATTTTGATGTCTTTATAACCTTGATTATTATGAATAGCTTCCGTACCTGTGACACTTGACTATATATATATTATATTATAACCAGGGTTGTTTTTTGGCCCGCGCCAATTTTCTGGCCACTCAGTGCTATACCCAGCACCGTCCACATATCTTTCGTTCCTAAACTTGAGAGCGTAATGTATGGAACTATCCGTATAAAACTTGTAATAAACACTACTACACACTACACACTACACACACACTACCACATACCGCACTCAACACACCTACACGACACAGACACACACTATTACACTTTATTTACACACATTCATCATATGTAACTAACTTCACTCAATTTCACTTAATTATACCATACTTATACATTATACATTAATCTAGCACGTTAACAAAATATAACACCGACCAATCACACTTTGGTACTACTACTATGGTAGTTACCAATTTGTCTGAGTATTATCCCTATACCCATATTATCTGTGGCCCTTTAGGCTACACCTCACACGTTAGAATTTCTTTCGGGGCACCGCCCTTCTTAATACTTTTCTACTCTATCCAAGCCCCAATACAGCTCTTGTGATTGAAAGATCATACTACACAGGTTATGCAGATTGTTTCACATGTTTTGCCATCACCATAGTATAAATGATTCAACATCATCCACATTTATATGTAATTTTATTCATCGTGCAAAACGTTAATAGCTCCCCATCACCGCAAGGAGGTATCTAGTGGTTGTTAAACTACTTATATGTTGTTCCATAAAATATAGAGAATTGATAGATTAATAATAGTTATTTTATGAAGAAGTCTACCGATCCTAAAGAGTGTTATCACAATATTCGAGTTGTAGATATTTGTTTAAAAATTCTAAAGACGGAAGAAGACAGATGAGTATACCAAAGTAGAGTAATAAAGTGAATAAGAAATCAGTAAGCTCACAAAGAGATTAGAAGTGGTGCCAGATAGTGCTCAATTTGTGTCGAGAGTCAACGTCGAGTCTATGTGTGTACCAACTGTTGTATCGAATTAGACCAAGCTTGTTATATTTCAAAGCCTTTATTTACAAGTCCTATCAGCGTTAAGACCAGAGACAATGCCCTAAAGCAACAGAGACAGTGGATCATACCCAATTAAGAGTAATGAAAAAATAAATAAAAGGAACAATGAAGAACCAGAATATAATCAGAAGACAAATAGTTAATTAATATACGATTGAATGAGAAAAGATCAATTAAATCCTACTTACTTTGATACTTTTGAATTTTATATTAACTAATCTAAACAATATATATATTGTTCTATGTAATTTTATTGATAATTATTATTAATAAATGTTAACAAACAATTTGTTGAGACAAGTACAGCACAACACGCAACCTACTATTACAATTGACCCAGACCTGGCGAGACTCAAGAGCCAACTGTTCCCTGCAAAACACGCTAACCCTAACGGAGTCAGATGCACACGCCTTTCAGACGTCACTAATTCATTTATCTGCAAAAACACGGGCGTGCGCACTTAGCCCAGTCCGATAGTTTCTCCTTTCGTAAAACCAGGCTCGAGCGCGCGTGCGCCCGCAGCCCATATTCCCCGCGTAAACCAGGTCCCGCCGGCGTACAGCGGCCACGTCACTAGTTGCAGCGAGCGAAAAGATTACTACCACCGCCCTCTCTCTCCTCTCTCTCCCTCTCTCTCTCTTCAACATCTCTCTCCCGTACTCTCTCTCTATCTATCTGCTCTGCTTCTCTACCTTCTCTCATACACTCTCTATTCAATACTCATTCTCTTCGCTCTTCTCCTCATCTCACCTCTCTCTATATATATAATTAGATATATCATTTCATATTTATTATTTAACTACAATTTGTTACTAAAATTATATTAAAAAAAAACATTAACTTTATACACACCTTAAAGCAAGTAAATTATCAGTCATAATCGATTAGTAGGTGTTTATATATACCATAATAACTATAGTGAGGTATAATTAGGTATTGAGCTATTTGTTTTACTGCTTTTATACGCTATTATATACTACTGCTTTATACTCTTAAATCCATTTACATATATATATAATATATACATAATAAAATAAATAATATAATAATAAAAGCAGTAAAATCAGTATTATATCACAATAGATTATGTGAATTAATCATAAACACTTGAAGGAGTATAGAATTTATGCACTTGTATATTATACTGCACTTACTGCACACATTATATAACATTATTCTAGATCTATATAATATATGACTTTAAATAACTATATCTAGCATATTATACATAGACTATATAAACTATTACTAGTCACCATTATATACTTACCACTATTTAAATAAATTATTCATGTCTACTGTTTATAATAATACAAATTAATATTATAGTATAGTAATTAAATTAAACAATATATTTAATATATATTAATTAAATAATATATTAATTAAATATATAAATAATAATCAATAATTAAAAATTATTATTTATTATAATCTTAATTATATAATTATTATATTTAATATATAATTACTTAATTTTTATATCATTGTTCTATTTGATTTCAAATATTTGTATAATTTAGTAAGAATAAACATCACAGAAGTTTTATACTAGTATTATAAATATATATCAGTCGTTAGAAGTTGAAAGTGAAAAAGGTGTGTCTATATATTTATATTATTATTATTATAATTAGTGTATACTATTTTTGTATTACATTATTATACTCAATATATTTATTCATTATTCACTATAAACGTGAGAAGTAATGAGTAATGGATAGAGGAAATTTATAACGTTCACCGAAGTTCACGGTACTACATATATGTTATTAGTTAGCTGCGTATTACGCTATTACGCATACTAGCTCTGAAAGTAGGTCTTTTGTTACTTCTTATAAACAATAAAAATTTATTAAATAATGAAAACTGAAGATTTAATTATAAATAAATAATAATAGCAAATGTAAAAAAATAAATTAAATAATATTATAGATAATTAATAAGGGAATGTAATAATTATAATAAAATATGTATCAATAAGATATAAGTGAATAAAAATATATTAATAATAAGATTTAAAATAGAATATGAGATAAATATATTCAAAATATTACACAGAGTAAAGTGCATGCACCACAGGCCCGGATCACGATAATAATAATAATTAATAATAACTAGGAATCAAATAATAAATAATAAAGTTAACAGTAATAAATAGATACAATCAATAAAAAATCTATTATAATTAATGTATATATAAGTATGAATATATATATGACATGATCAAAATAATTATAGTAATAATATATTTAATAATAAATAAATTATAAGTAACTAGAAAAATGACGTTATATTAACAATACATTCTATCATACTACACAATATATACATTAATAATAATAATAATAATAATATACCTTATATAATATGTTAATACATAAAAATACAATAATAATGAATATAATATTTAATCTAGCAGGCAAAGAACATAAATATAGTACTGCAAAAAAGATCCGATTTCACATGATTAAATTAATAAAAACAAACAAAATAGTTAAGTTAATTAAAATCAGCTATATAGACTTATGTATAAGCAAATAATCGCACTACAATATTCGACGACGAAATACAGGTAGAAATCCAATGAAGCTCTACTAAAAATTAATTAGTTACAAATTAGCATCATACATAACTGTTTCCTACATCGTAAAAGTTAAAGAATGATATCAATATATATATATATTAAATAGAATTATATAATTTAAAGAAAGTATATAACTGAATAATAATCAGATTACCCACATAACAGTATTATAATATTATTATGTTGTGAAATATTATTCAACATAAATAAAATATTCAATGAAAAAATGACTATGACTATCACTATAATAATAATACGTAAACACAATAACATTCATAGTCACATATGAGATAAAAGAAAAATTGATATTAAATCAAATACACCTTTAATAAATTTTAATTAAATGAATGTGATAAGGTAGGAGTTTAAAACATTTATTAACGTTTACATAATTTGAATTAAATCTAAATCCATTTATATTTGAAAATAAAAAAAATTTTAAATGAACACGCATATATAACTGAAATAGAACAGTAAGAAATCTTATGTATATAGTGACGACATGACAGATCTAATGAGTTACCATCCAGTAGATTAAAAATCGTAATAGGAGAGATATATACTTATATAAATATACATTATAATATATAATAATAAAGATGGAATTAGATATACCATAATTATAAATAAATCAGAGCAATCTAATCATGAGAAGAGATAAAAAAGCTACGTACATAGTTTTAATCATTATAGATCTAATTAACTAAATACACATATAAAAACAAAAACAATATTAGAAAAAAATAAAAAAATTAAAAATACAAAAGAGAGAGAAATATAAAATGCAAAACATCAAATAATATAGCTAACACAACTATAGAAAACACATGAACCACATAAAAAGATGCCAAAACTAACAAAAAATATATAATGAAGATAAAAAAAATAAAAAACAAAGACAATTTTTGAAACAGACAAAGAATTATACAAATTCAATAAAAATAAACAAACACTCAAAAATAGAAAGCAAATAATAATTAGTTAAACTAGAACAAAAAAAACAGTCTTTCATCATCTTTCACTGAAAGAAATGCAAACACGTCAAATAATATAATTAAACATGAAGTTAAGCTATAAAAAAAATTGCATAAATAATAATATTAATAAAAAAAATGTACAAATAATTTATAACTAAAATATATATTATTCAGACATAATCTGTAATAAGTATGCAACTAATAATTAAACAGATATAAATCTATATATATATAGTTGAACGAAATATATCATAAAGAATTATCTTTCACATGAATCAATAGCCTCTAAATCATCCTAGCTATATTTTGATCCAAAAAGTAATTTAGATACATAATAAAAAAAACTAAAATATAATAATAAAAAGAAGAATATGATAAGGTCAAGAGAAAAGGAAACTCCTAAGACACTATCAGATCGACTATACATAACATATACATATTGAGAGTAAAAAGCTAACTCTACTTCATCACTGGAACACCTTAATTAAACAAAAAAAATTAGAGTAATATGAAATAATTCATTAAAGTAGCTTGCATCGTACACATACCTCATAAATGTAAATTTCATTTATATATGTAAGCTTAATTTTGCATAGAGAAAAGATGTAATTAAATACTTGAAGTGAAAAAATGAAGATAGATTTAAAATTATCCTACGAATAGAAAGTAGCAATTATATACCATTAAAATATAAGTAATAATGATGATCGAATAAATGTATTAAAAGCATAAAGAACTTATTGAACAAGTAAGTTTGTGATAATTTTAAAAAAGCCCAATAACTAGTATCTTTGAATTGATAGAGTACCTATATGCGGCATAATGGCTCCGATTAAATTATGCATGATGAAATTTAGTTAATAGAGTCTAACAATTCTGAGAGAATAAAAACACATATAGAGAAAAGCTATCTCTCTACAATCGATATTAACTAGAAAGAATATAATTATAGAGCACATAGTGTAAAAATGGATGTGAGAGAAGTGTAAAAGGAACACCACAAATAACTTAATAGAACTATATTTTTAGTCTTAATCTCTGTTCAAACTTGCTATAAGTATAACGTTATAAATAATACAAATAATAATACAAAGAATAATAATCAATGAATCAGATAATATATTAATAGCAATATAGATAAAAATTATCCCCTAGATTATACACACACCATTGAAAAACCAGAATTACATAAGTAATACAAGAATCACAAATGCTAACATATTCTTAAACCGCATAATCATGAATAAATATTTAAACGTAATTACTAATAATAATAGATTATAAAGGAAGCAATAATAATATTAATAAATACATAAATAAAACAAGAACTAAATTAACAATAATAATAATAAATTTAAATGAGAATAATAATAATTGAGAGAATTTAATTAATATATCGATAATTAAATTAGCATAATTTAATATATAAATTAATGGATCTAAATCATTTCTTCATGACTAATTCAGTCAATTATAGTAATACATGGATCTAACATCATATATAAATAATAATATATATAATAAATTAAAATTAATATAATAATAATATAATAATTAATAATAATAATTAATAATAATAATGAAATATATATAATAATATAATATTAATTATATTACAATAATAATAATAATAATATAATAAATTAATAATAAGTAGAGTAAATAAAAAGTAAACAATATATAATTACTAAATAAAATTAATAAAATGAAAATATATATAAAAAAAATAAAAATTTAATACCGTTCGTAATGTATGATATGTATTAATGTAATTTTAGGTTGGTATTGTTTATTATTTATTAGCACTGTGATTATATATAATTTAAATAGTATATATTTTTAAATTTTTTCTCTTTCTTATTATTTATCCCTTGTGAAATATATATATATTAATATTCAATTCATTATTATTTTATTAAACTAATAAATTATAATATTATTATTATTAATATTAATTTTATTATTTAATTATTATTATTATATAATATTATTATTAATATTTATATATATTTTGTATAATATTATTATGTATTTATATTATTTTTTATATATTTAATATATATTATATATATATTATTAATTATTAATTATATTAATTAATATTATTATTTATTTATTAATTATATATATCTATTTAATATTAATTTATATTATATATTATATTATTTAATTATTATTATAATAATTATATCTTTATATATTCTGTATAATAAATATATTATTATTAATTTATATATAGTATTATTATATTATTATTATAATAAATTATATTTAATTAATAAGAATTATATATATATTTATTATATATTTATATTAATTATTATTTAATCATTTTATAAATTATTATATCATTTAGTACTATACATTATTCAATTTATTATTATATTATTAGTTATAAATATTATAATTATTAATATTTAAACGCTTACTACGATTTTAATTTAATCATAGAACATACATGTGAGTAGTCTAAATGTATAGTGTTATAGTATGATTTATGATAATATTACTTCAATCTGAGAGATGCCATATATGTAGATATTTAGAGATTGGTATTTAACTACTATTAGTTATGCATTTATATTATATGAGTTATTATTATTTACTGTCTTAATTAAATTATAGTGATATATAATAGAAGAGTATATATAAGACTATTAAATTAGAGATATGAGTAGTGAATGAGGCAATATTACTATCTTTACAATAAAAACCTGTGAGAAGGATATATATAAATCTCGCGCAACCAACGAGAGAATACTTATATATCTCCCATCTGATACAGAATATTTATGGAGTCACTCTCTTTAAATTTTATCGGAGATATAATAAGAGCCTAATTTATAAATACAAGATGCATTAAAATTGACCGAAATGAGAGATATTTTATCTAAAAATAATAAACCTATATCCTCAAAATATACACGAGAGTATTATAAAACTCTATACATACTCTGTGTAGAAAAGGGCAGGGAGATAGAGAAGGATGGAATTTATAGATGAGGTCTTAATTTAGTAAAGTTAGAGAATATAAAGAATCAGCTAGACTCATTCATATAGGTCAAATGTGACGCCTGATATGCTAGCAAACCTTCTATATGAATATATTGATTTTGATAGTAAGGAACGACGGTTATCACCGCTAAAATCATATCAGGTATCAAGAATTCTTGAGAAGGAGCATATGGAGCATAGTTACATAGTAGGCATCAAGATGACAATACAATTTATATGAAGTATGAGATGTCTCAATACATAGGGCGAGCGTATTGCTAGTATGGTCTTTTAATAAATGGAAAATTTATATGTACAATAACATACATTCCCGCTCAAAACAGCAATATAGTCTCTCTATAATATAATAATATATATATATATAGCATAGTTCTCGATACAAAAGAAGTATCCAATACTACTATTAAAGAAGAATGTAATAGTATATATTCATACTAAAATGTAGATAATACGTTTTAAAATATTTGATAATACGTGAACGATTCTAGGCTTTATCTGTATATAAACAGGTTACTAACCATATATAGAACTATAAAGTCAACTCTTTTAGAGATGCAAAAACTATATAAGTGAATATATAGATATATATTGTTGGTATTAAACTTAATCTTAATCCTTATGCGACAAATAAAATAGAAAAAAAATAAAATTATAATTATATGTCTATATAATAAATAAGGTATATATAACGATTATGTAAGAGATTCTATTACGTAAACAAGAATGACATATCTTGATTAAAAAATAGATTTATGACAATACTGATTTGTAATCATAGGTCAGATCTTAAAGATCCACAATATACCAAACTAACTCATGAGGTAGATGTTTCACAAATGAAGGCTTTATAGCTTTAAGTCTTACTATACCTATGTGAGAAATAAATATAAAGGCTGAATCATTTATATAACAGGTCAAAAGTAAGGTTTTCAAATGCACTGGGCATTAACTCTAATATGAAATTTTAATGGAATAGAGTGAAGAATTTAATATAGTACTAAGCCTGATACTATAAAGAGAATAAAAGTAAGCAGTATTTACTGTGAAATTGTGAAATGGAGGGAATATCCTGCCAAGTTTAATACTTTTAATATAAAAGCAAGTGAATAGTTTAAGAATCACAAATATAGAAACAGTTCAGTGGTCAAAATGGATAATGGTGATAGAAGTGTATAGAAGCACTTTTAGGATAAACTCTAGCCTTACCGCTTATGTATTACTTGGATTTTAACATCTACTGTATATATAAAACTCTACGGATTTTTAACATATCTGTTAGACTTAATATAGTAAATCACGAATGATATCATAGAGATCAGTTGAAAGAAGAGCATACGATAAAGGATAGGATTTATTATTATGATAAATAATATATATATATAATAATACGGACATATAGAAAAATTTTAACTTCATACCAATACAATATCTAATATATTTCCATAGGATTAGGGATAAATTAGTACACTGGTATGTACAGTCAGCGAAAAAAAGTTTACATATATTCACGTCATACTTACGTTATATTATCATGAGATAAAGGAGGTTATAAAGCGAATGTAGTCACAAATAAGATGTATACGTGACTACATTTGCTACAATAGAGTATAATAACTTTCTTTGAGTAATGAGAATTATGTATCTTTTATATCGCGGTAAGATGATACATATATATTTTATAAAATCTATATAGGTATGCCTTTAGCTATTATTTAGTTATTTAAACGATCTATTTGATATGAGTATTATTAATACTTAAGGTGTAAGGGAACTTGGTATACAAAATCTGAATGCGTACTATGAAGACTTAAAGTAATTATATAATCTTTAATTCAAGAGTAAAATGTAAACCTACGAGCACCGCGGACTGTTTTTCTCGAACCTGACCGATCACCATAGGCAGGCAGTAAGAACATATTTGTAGACGTGTGCTGAGTTGGATATACTTCATAGATCCCTAACTATGTTGCTAAGAGGGTTACTATCTGGTGGAGAAGTAACCGCATTGACTCCACATTGAACTAAAGCGATGAGCAGATCGAGTAACTGCATATATCATGTTACCCCATCGAGATGCTCAATCATCCAAGTATGGCTTATGTATATACAAAGTTTAATTGATAATCCATCAATATGTATTGGATATACTAAAGCTATCTTATTAAGTATTAGTATGATAATATTATTTCACCATAAAAGTCAAGAGTAAAGTTAATAACTATACATTCCCCTTAAGTAGTTTTTACTATTTAATCTACCTCTGTAAATAGTAATACCATAATTTTGACTCTGTACGCGACTGCTAATAATAAGTTAATATGAGTAAGAAATGGATAAATCCTTTTCCATATTTAAATATACCGGTTGGCAGTATTGTTATGCAAAGTTTATAGTATATATATATGATTTCTGATTGAAATTATGGAAGAAAACTGAGATTCTTGAAGTGGAGAGGAAAATTACGAGCTATAACTATATCTGAGAAGGCATTGCTCCCATTTCATCAAAGAAGAGTGCCAATTTAAAGTAAAAA
>JABUQX010124270.1:0-17000 GCA_015478945.1 Trachelipus rathkii | reverse complement strand
TATATGATAGATAGGAGTTAAGGTGATGTGTGTGCAGGAATGTCCGTGGTGTGAAACATGTTTTGGAGGTGAGCAATTAATCAAGTGTCAGCAGTTATAAATATGTTGGTATATGTTAGATGAATAGGGAACGGAGGATGAAGAGGTAGTTAGGTATCAAGGTGGCGCTGGTGCAATAATCCTTGGGTGAATACATTGAATACAAAGGGACAAAAGTCTTCAAATGCATAGAAATTTTTGCATTGAAGGTAAGTTTGATTCCAAAATAGAAGAAATCTGGAAATATAGAGAGAACTAATGAGAGTCTGTCAAATCGTATTCCAGTCAACCTAATAGGAACAACACCAAACATGCTCATGCAATCCAACCCAAAGCACTCGCTAGGTGATCAATACTTACTAGTATACACAAAGCATCACTAAAAGGAAAAAACCATAGCTACAAATACGCTAACCACAACTACTAGGCTTTAAAACTTTGTTAGTCATCAACATGAGTTGTTAACTTTAATATACTGTAACTAAAAAACCGCCAATTTAGAGCCTAGTCAAAATATAATATATGATACCCAAACCATCCCATATACTTTCCAATCACTTTCATGATCGTTACAATCGAGCCCGCACTCAAAAACCTTATAGAAACCATTCAAATTAACGACCATTACTGACATGAATGCTTTCTTATATCAAAATGGCATGCATTCTTAATTTTCTTACTGGTCTCCCGTCCATGGTCTACTATGAAGAGTTTATTGCTCCGTAGTTAATAAATAAATCATAAACATTTTTGAGACTTTATCATGTCCCCTCTGAGAAATCGCCTTCTACAGAAAACATCCTAACTCTCAGCCTCTCCTCTTCATAGCTCTTACCCGCAAACCCAGAAATCATCCCTTGTGCTATGTTGCACTCTCTCTATCATATCTATATCTTTTCTTAAATAAGCATGTGCACAATATTATAACACTGAATTGCCTACAGCATATACAGTTTGCTTGCTTTGTAAACGACATTGCGATTTATTATAACTACATCTTATTATTTATTTATTTTTTATTAAAGTTCACACCTCACGGGCATAGCCCTATTCAAGGAGGGGACTTCTCTAGGTAATTCTACCTAGGATTCCGAACTAGGATTCGAACCCGCGACCTTGCCATGCAACTCCGTCGCTCTACCGTTTGAGTCACAGAAGATTTTACTCTTCATCAGCGCGGATTTCGAGACACTGGAACTCCGCCGTTGCATGAGTTTTAACAGCAGCCGGGCGCTTTCCACCAAGCCACCACTCCCCCATAAAGAAGGCTTTCAAGCGTAGTTTAAAGCACCCGCGTCTTCTCATCCCATAATTGCCGAGTACTCAAAGGCCTGGCCCAAACGAAAATAAAACTCGTGTCGCGAGCAATTCCTTCTAACTTACACGCTCAAACCCGTCTTTCTCAACCAACCGGCAGCAACTGAAACCGTAAAAGCGGCCGGCAGTAGTAACAGCAGAAGCAGCAACACTAGCAACTTAAGCAGCCCAATCCATTTCCAAACGAGCAGAGTTAGCAAGTTCGGTAGAGAGAACGCATGCAACTGCTATGCTGTTGCTGCTACAACCACCTAAACCAGGAATTTACGGGGGACGGAAGCTACAGGAACAAAACAGTCCGAAACTCTATTTCCCAAACCAGCATCAGTATTGCGAGTTCGGGTAGAGGAAGACGGAACTGCAAAATCGGCCACAAAACCAGGCAACATTATTCAGCTCGAAGCTTAAGCGACAAGCAACAGACAATCCATCCCAACAGCGGCAGCTAAAGAGGTCGCTCAACATTTCCAAACCGCATCGTTATTGAGGTTTCGGTAGAGGTTGAAACGACTGCTGCTGAGAGGCAGTGACTGATGAACGCGCGGCTGCAGCTGAAGCGGCCAAAATGAAAACTCCATTTCCAAACGAGCAGAGTTATTGCAAGTTCGGTAGAGGGAGTTTTCGCAGCCGAGGCAGATGTGTCAGCAGCTATAAGAAAACGACCAGTGAGGCAGCTATTAAGCCGCCGAAGAAAACCTTCATTGTTCCACCGCTCGTTATCGCTTGTTCGTAGAGGAACAGAATCGACGACGGACGCGAAACGGATAGCTGCCTCTGCCGGAAAGCTCCCGCTACTTGACAACAGGCTACGTGCTCCCTTTTCCGCCCAAGCTTCGTAAAATTAGGTCGGAAAGGGGCGCACGCGAGAGCAGACTGAGAAAACGAGGAGAGCGTGTGCGAAGCGACTTGGAATCAGATTTTTTTTTTTATGATTTCACAAGGAATCGCGATCGTCATGTCGCGGACGAGGGAGATACTTTTTATTTTAACCTTCGAGAAGGTGTAAAAAAATAATGCTGCTTTTTTTCTCTACCCTCGAGCTTTATAGCTTCCAAGCACTGATTAGCTACTTTCAAATTAGTGCTTATAATCACACACAAATCTTTTTTTTTGGTCCACAGACTCAAACCCCATTCATATCGTATTTAAAACTTTTTCATTTGAGGTAACCTAGGTGAAAACCTTACACTTTTTACTATTGAAAAATTTCATTTGCCACTTATCTTTTGACCCACCCAAGAAAAGCTAATCAAGATCATTTTGATCTTTATACATCCATCACTATTTCTCTACTGAGGTAGCCACTTTGGTATCATCTGCAAACTTAGAAGGCACTTACAATTTAAGTCATGTCTAAACCATTATATACATGAGGAACACAATAGTCTTGTCACAAGTACTTGAACCGTGGACACCACTCTTCACTATTTCCATGATGGCTTATTGCCATTTAGTTGTACACGCTGTTTTCTATTCCACAACCTCTCTTTAATGCAACCATGTACCACTCAACCTATACCGCATTTGCAATAACTTGTTCATCACCTTATGTGGGGAACCATATCAAAAGCTTTGCTGAATCTAAATATCAAAACTGGTCTCCTCGAGTCATATCCAGTCAATAATATTAATTCATTAAATTTCTAAAGGTTTGTCTGACATGACCTACCCTTTCTAAACCATGCTGGGAGTCGTACGTTGCTTTTCTCTTTATCTTTCAAATCTTCTCTCTATATGAACTCTCTCAGTAATCTTTGCCCAAATATTTAAACCAGTACTATATCTTTTCCGCTTTCCTATTAATATTCTTACCAAATCCTCGAACCCTGCTTTCTTATAAATAGGCGCACAATATATGCTGTTTCCAGTGTCGTCTGGTACCTCTGCCAATGGATTATAGATCAGTTAAAAAATCCCCAAATACACATTTTCTTATGCAATGCTGCGTACTACCCTCCTTTCAGAATCTCTACCCTATATTACCAGTCAGGTCCTGCAAGCTTACTGTGGTTCAATATGGTCCAGTAAAGACTTTAATATCTTTCACCTCAAATTCAAATATCTGTAAGCTCTATATATAATTACATTGCAACCAGAAACATATAGTATCAAATATTTATTCAATTTTCCTTAGATAAAACAAATGACGCAAATACAGCACCTGAAACATGTTTGACCAACTCCATGATCTTGAAACTCACTAGAATTTCATTCAATTTTTATTGGACAATATGTCCTATACTTACTTTTAAATTATAAAAGCTAAAACTTCTTCAGTTTATCGTGGTACTATTCATTGCTAAATTAATCTCTGCCTTTCTTATGACTGCGTGTAAGTCCTTTCTGTGTTTTCCTATGAATTTCTACATCATCCTCCCCGATTACTACCCGTGAATATTTTTAAAAATTTGCCACTTTTCGTTCGATTTTTCTCTTTATATCTCTTCTATTCCACCAACAGCGATTTTCTCTATCACCACTCTTAATAAGGTTTATCCTTTCAAATATACTGACAAAATATTCATTTCAAACATTGCCTATAAAAATGTTATCACATGACAAAACAGTTTGGTCTCTTAAACTTTTTATCTCCAGTACAATTATGACTAAGCATGTTTCGAAATTTGGCAAAATCGCCCATTTCGAAAGTCTAAGATAGTTGTACTAAGCATGTCTTAAAATTTGGGCCCAGATCATCACATTTTTCATGTTACAATCTAATTATATTAGGTCATAATTCTAAATTCTTCTCAACTCTACACCTCATACCACCACTACTTCCATCATTAGTTAATATTAAGTCTAACAGTGCATCGTGTCTTGTAGGTTCATGGACCACCTGGCCCAAAAAGTTGTGTTGCATACAATTTATAAATACAGAACTTCTATGGCCCATGTTAGACAAAGAATCCCATTGAATGCCAGGAAAAGTTAAAATCGCCCTTATGACTCATACCCTTTTTCTGTATTGTAGCATGCCTTTCTCGATTTCTTTCCCCATTTCCGAGTCTAATTCTTGACTGGCTTTGAGTTAATTGTCCGAGTTAATTCTGTATAATTTATTTTGCATAAGGATATCTACCACACAGATCATTCAAATCATGGATTACGTTTTTTTCAATGTCACAAGTCAATTAACCAGAATTGCAATGATTTCTGTTAACATAAAGCTCCACACCACCACCACCACCACCACCACCCTTCTTTCCTTTACGCTGGTATAGATAAAGTGAATATCCAGCTATTTCATATTCCTGAATGGAGTCTCTATACAATTCTTCATTAACCCTTGCTTCATTTATGCAAATGATGTCTAGATTCTCCTTTTTAAATAACTAAATCAGCCAATCTTATTATTTTAAGGCATGAGCGTTTGTGGTAAAAGCGTTTATTATGGGAAAAACACTTCCTTGTCTCGAGCTATTATCTGTTTATTTTGCTCTCAAGTGACTTCCACAAATAGTGTAATCATCCGTATGATTATTCATTATAAAGATTTACCCATCACCTTAACTTTACCTAGTTTTTTGATAGACAAGTCTCCAAACTGGTACGACTCAAGTAAATTCAAAAAGATATTTGTCCAGAAACTTATCTCAAAAATCATTTTAATGTCTTTTTTCTGAAAAAAACCAAATAACTTACTAACCCTTCTTACACATAAAGCCGCTACTTCCACCATTCTTCCTGACCTGCACCTAACCTTAGGTAAAATCCCAGAATCGATGCACCTTCTCTCCACTGCTTTCATCTGAATCGACCCTTCTAAATCTGTTTAACTCATTCTGACCTTATGTCCTACTTCATTTTGAATCCACAGGCACAAATCCACATTTTGAAATGGAAACTTGTGAGTCAGATCCTCCTCTATCTACTTCCAGTTCACGAAATACTCACTTGGCACCTGGAATAACATACTCTCATCGTTCCTTCTATCTTGTTTTGAAAAGTCCTATCTAGAGTACGTATATCAAAAGTCTACCATTAGCATCTCCAGCCTCTGCAATTTATTGTAGCCATATCTCATGAGCCTCAACATTAGCCATTTAGAATGCCTCATACAATGAAGTTATCATCAAACCTGTTACTTCATTTTCACAGGCTGACGTAACTTTCGAGATCCTAATTTTAGTATCTATTTCTACTTATCACAACTCTCCATTCGATGTGCAGAACTATTAAACTACTACTTTAGGCCTATTTCCCTCCATTCTTCCTGCCTAGGTGAATCCACTTGGAACTTATCCTTTTAAAACGGTAGTTACCGATAGTATACTCGAACGAACCGATGTAATACGATTTTTTTTCGATTATTTTCAGACCAAGTATTGAGTTAAGGTTGCCAATAAGTTTTTTTTTTTTTTTTATTTTTTTTTTTTTTTTTTAACCGAAGGATACCCAAGATAAATCGCAAAGATAGAAAGGGTCAGGGTCTCTCGGCCCTCAGCGGGGGGACCGGACGGGGGCTCTGTCCCACCGTCGCGGCTCGAGCCCCCTTAAAAAAATAATTAAATTTTTAATTTATTTATTTAACATATGAAATTAACATCGAAATTTATAAATTTATTCCAATGTGGAAACTAAATTTTCTAGTATATATTGGAGTTTTAGCAACACGTAACAATGCTGGGCTGCACAAGTAGGGATCTGCGATTTGGCGACTTCTGACATTTTATTATGTAACCTTCCTCTTTAAAGGATACAGGTGCCCGAATCACTATCCCTCTCATACCCTGTTATTCCCATCCCCTCCATCACCTCGAAACATCCCGTTACTAACTTGTTTTTCCGAACACTTTTCGTCTCTCATCTTTCATCTAACTCCAAAAATACCCAAATCATTTAATTCATTCACATTCTCCTCAACTTGCATCTCCGTTCCTTAACAACAGCAATCTCTGCATTCAAAATTACAAACAAGGCAGCATTCAAATTTACACTCTCACAATGTCCCACAACTATGCACACTAAGGAGCATGATACTTTACAATTATTATTTTACTTTACTAAGGAATGAGAAGGTAACAGCAAAGACTAGATCTTTTACAAACTATCCACTAAAGCCTAAAATTAGAAAATAAAACAATATCTAAACAAGCTTGAATCTAGCTTAGCCTAGACCCTAGGCTAAGGATATATAAAAATTATAAAGTAGGCTAACTTATATCCGTATGCTCTTCTGTTCTGGTAAACTTAATATCACATATCACCTCTCACAGTCCCACAACCTTCACACAGAGCAGATTAATTTGTAGATTAATTATATTAACATTTACTAAATCTGTAACCTATTAAATATTACCAACACGGTTTTACTAAATAAACTAGCACTTAAAAGCCTACATAGGAAATAAACTCAATATTTAAAGACAAAAACTTGATCTAGCTTAGGTATGGTTCACATTCAGGATATATAAAAATTATAAAACGTAGGCTAACTTTATCCTATGGCTCCTTCTGGTAAAACTAGGGGGATTTACCCTAGGCTAAGGATATAAAAAATTGATAAAGTAGGCCAAAACTTTATCATTATTTATTTGTAGTAACTTGATTAAATTTAAATTATCATAAATTTAATATAACAATTATTAATGGATGTTATTAAATACAGAAAACTATTTAATAATACAAATAAACCTTCAAACACCCAGTACTTAGTAAATTCTTGACTACTCTAGCCTAGGGTTAAGCTATCAAACACTGAGCTAGTCCAATACTTAACAAAATAAATTAACAACAGAAATAATCACAAAAATAGGTATACATATTCTAAAAAACTAGTATTAGATTACACAGACACTAAGTTTGTTAACTAAATTCACTTGCAAATACACAGATTATAGTAGTAAATGGGAGAGCAAAAAGAAATGCACCTTCACTCAATGGCCACAAAACTAATGTATAATAGTGAAACTATGGTATGGAATAAGAAGTATATAGGTAAGGTACAATAGGTTCAGACGGACAATCGCAGGGGCGTTTTAGGTGTGAGAAGATTTGATAAAATGAGGAATGAACGTATTAGGGAGTTGTGTGGTTTGGAGGGCGTAAATAAGAGAATAAACGAGTTTATATTAAGATAGTTTGGTCATATGGAAATGGTGAATGATAGTCGGTTGGTTAAGCGGTTGTATAGTGGTGAGTGTGCTGGGAATCGACCGGCTAGGAGACGGAAGAAAAAGTGGATTGAATTAGTAACGTAGTGTCAGAAAAGGAAAGGAATGCAAGTTTGGCCGAGGCGAGATGAAAGGTGTATAATATGAGTGAATGGCTGGGGTTTGTGACGATGTATGATTGTGGGCTTGGCCCAAGGGATACCCAACATTGAGGAGATATCACAGTGGGGGCCCGTTTCGGTGTTGTGAAGCCCCCTCTTTTTTAGGGGGGCGCGACAGGCTCTCACGTAAGGGTATGTATGAGGGGGAGAGCTTTCCTTTCGACTCACGTACGCCATGTTCTTCAACTTCACTATTCTATTTCCATGCATGTTACGCACATTATTTCCATCTGTGGGAAGTGAAGGGAGGATAAAAACCATAAGTATACTATATATAATATATATATAATATATATATATATATATAATATATTATAATATATATTAATATATCGGTTATGGATTATAGATATATATATCTTATATTTATACATATAAAAATTAAATATATACCGTATATTATATATATATATATATATATAATATATATATATATATATAATAATATTAATATTAGATAATAAGATAATATATATAATATTATATATACTATATAAAATATAATATATATATAATAATATATATATATAATATAGTATATACTTATATATATATAGATATATATAATATTATCTATAATATACAGTGTCCCCGTAGAACTCGGGGTTAGATTCCGGACCCCCCGCGTTATAGGCAACATCGCGTATAAAATCATTAATTTTAAAATTTTTACCTCTTAATTGTATAAAGAGAATAAAAAAGCATCCATTATTTCTCATATTAATGATAATGAAATAAATTCTGCATAATTATAATGTGTTATTCTACAGTACAGTATATAAAACATATTTTATGACTAGTCTAATTAGTTAGAATATTATTCACATTACAGTACTCACATTATCCGCTTTAAATTGAACAAAAAAAAAATGAAAAAAATACTACAATGTTAAACCTCTTATAAAATTGGAGAATAACATTTATATATATATTTAATTGAATAGCTAAGTACTGTAATTATAAAATTTCTAAAATCTTATTGAGTTTTTAAAAATAAAATTTTATAGTTAATATAACATATGTATATATTTACAGAATTCTTCAATTTATTTTTTTCTACTTTTCTAATTTTTATAATTTTTTCTTTTTTATTGATCTTTTTGCCAACCGCGATATCAGCAGACCGGTCGCGCGTTTTACCGCAGGGATGACTATAGTATTATAATAATATATATATATATATTCTATATATAGTATATACTATATAATAATATATATTATATATTATATATAATATTAATATACTATATATATATATTATATTATATATATATAATATATAGTAGATTGTTTGCCACCGAACCCCTATCCCATGAATTTTACAATATAATTCAATCTTTTATAAGATTTTTAAGATCTGTAACAGATCAGAAGAAAAAAATATTCCCCAAAAAATATATATAAAATAAAGATATTTTCCCTAAAACTTTACATTAAAGTGTAAGTAAAAATTTAATAAAGATTAGAGCATGTAGGGCTTTTCGAACCTTAATTCCCCAAGGTCCCCTCTTTCAGATGCCAGACTGTCTGAATAATATTATGACTACAAGTAACATAATAGTAAAAAATAGTTAGGGTCATGCCCAATAATGGAGATATTATGCCTAAAATGAGTGTGGCGTATCTTTTAGGTTTTTTTGAAAATGAATGAGAAAGTGTAAATGTTATTTGTATTTAATAAGTGGATCCCATATTATGAGAAAGTGTCCGTTTTTTAATCGTATGATGAATAAAATTAAATTATCTTCGGAGAGATTGTTTATCGGTAGAACAACTTTCTGTATGTGAAATGTCATTAAGAGGTAGAGATAGTGCAAAATTTACTACATAGGTCTACAGAGGTTATAATGGGTATCTTTGATAGATTGGTTCCACTTTTTTAAGGGATTTGTGTTAGTAGTACCATTAACGTTTATTACCTGTTGCCTGAGTATGGCGGGAAAGTATTTAAATGTTAAAATGTTGTGATTGGTGGCAGTTAAGCTATCCTTAGTCAAGAGGATTAGTAATGACACTAGGGCCAGTATTGTTAAGAGAGCGTACTAATTAATTCCTGTATCAATTCATAAATTTTTGTGTTAGGTAATGATATTGTGGGGGTATGAATGTTGCGGGAAAGTCAATGTAAGGCTTCAGACCCCCTCTTCTATGCTACTTTAAGAGTTATAGTGTTAGCTCTTAAGACTCTGGAAGCTGTGTGGAATGTGTTACAAACGCATTGAGAAGGAGTTTAGTGTTAAGTTATATGTGTTTCTTGATAGTCTTAAAAAGTTTTTTTGATTGAATAAGTGGGTAATGAAGCTTTGAATTATGAAAATGAACTCGTGATGAGAGCGAATATTGGAATTTGTTTTCCTGAGAACGAATTTAAGTAATAGCGATAAGGCCATCGAATTTAGCGTCAGTATATATTAAAGATACTTATAAAATATTTAACTTTTCATTGTTATTATCGCATTTAATATCTACATAAAAATGATTACTCGAAATATTGAACTCTGTGAACTATACAATAGTAATAATTCAATAGATCATATGAAGCGGTATTATAATTAAAGGGGTTGAATAGGTAAGGCGTAAATAACTGGTGCGGAGATATAATAAAATGGCTAATGGTGTGGAGCGGTGCTAATGCACGACCTCCTGATTTAGGGCATGGCCAACCCTAGCATGTGAATAATCTCTATAAGACTATAACTGCCTCACGAATAAATGCTTTGAATGCGTAGCAAAAAGAGGCGAGGGAACTACGCTGCTTTGGTCATACAACATTAGCATTTCAATATATTCATTCTTGTTATTCAATAATAATACCAAAAATATATTTAATACAGAACTTAAAATACACACAAATAGAACAAAGAGTAATCATTTTTTAAAATAATTTTAGTTACCTATCGAGTGCATTTTATATTTTTAGGTATAAACCCTGAAAGTCATAAAGATCTATGCTTTATATATAATCTAGGTTATAATATAATATAATATAATATAATATAATATTATATAATATAATAATTAATAATAATGTAATAAGAATAAATATGAAGAATAAAGTTTAAGATGCTGTAAAGCTTGAAATTACTATTATAATAGTAATAGATAATTATCTATCTTTTAGCCTCCCCTCGGCTCCCCCATAGGCTGGGGTGAGGTGAGCATAAATGCACTGGAAATGGTATAGTTAAGTAGAAGAACATGACCTAAGTCGACAAAGAAAGCCCCTCCCCATCAATCTCTCTCATACCCTTAGGAGCATGAGCATTGCTGCCAAAATTCACCCTGGAACTTCACCCGTCGAGACGGACCCCCACTGTGGTATCTTATCAGTATCAAGGTTCATACCCTGGGCCAGTCCCACAACTATGACCCCCATCACAAAACCATGTCATTATTACCTATTATGCACCATTCTACTCTCTTGAGCTAAACCCACATTCCTTTTCTTCAGGCACACTATTACTGACTCGATACCTTTTCTTTCGTCTCCCAATGGGCCAGCCGGTTGCTTCACAAAACACTTACCTCTATACAACTGATTAAGCAATCGAATACCATCTACCTTTTCTTTCGTCTCCCAATGGGTCAGCCGGTTGCTTCACAACACACTCACCTCTATGCAACAGCTTAAGGCTTAAGCAATTGAATACCATCTATCCTTTCCAAATGACCCAATCACCTTAATACACTCATTTATTTCATTCGCCAGACCACATAACTCCCTAATACATTCATTCTTCATTTCATAAATTTTCCTCACACCAAACACGCCCCTAAGATTATATTATTCATCTGAAAAGACTGCACCTTATTAGATCTATACCTCTTATTCCATATCACAGTTTCACTACTATACTTTTACAGTGGTAACAACATACCCTCATGCAAAAACTTAGCACACTCTCAAGACTTATAGTTCCTTTGCATTAACCAAAGATTTAATATCAACAGTTACCTTACTACCGCTCAACTTTCCTACCATACTCACCATCATCATACCCCTTTTCATCCAAACATATAGCCTTAATATATAAACTCGGGGTACTTATTTCAGTTGTCTACCAGCTACTATGATTTCACACTTCAGACTTTCCTCACATACCACCATCACCTTGCTCTTAAGTACATTTACTTTCATACCCATTCTTTTACATGCCCAGCCAAACTACTCCAAATCTTCTTAAACTTACTTCAGATTAACCTCAGAAAACCAAATCATATGCATACAATAAACAAGGTACCCTCCACTCTCTACCATTTCTCATAACTCTAACACTCTCCACTGCAAACTCTTGTGTTAAATTCTTTTATCACCACATTCATTTAAAAATTAAATAACCATGGAGACATTACACATCTTCGCCTCTTTCCAATATTAATATTAAACTACTCACTCTCCACTCACTTCACTATCAATATGCATAATTTTATTTCCATTTAAAAGCCTACCACCAACAAGGTATATCATTAACACCTACCACAGAGCTTCCCAATTGATCCTGTCATATGTCTGCTGCAAGTCCATAAAACCTAAATACAGTTTCGTTTTCTTCTCTCATTTGCTACAAAGTAAAAAATTTGACGTACACATCTCTATAATTTCTAAATGCCCCTTGTTCTACAACAATCAACCCTTCAGTCACTGGATGCACTCTTTCAACCAAAACATTAGCATATCTTATCCATACAACACTCAATAAACTAATACCCTTGTAATTTCTACAGTTCTCCTTATCTCCCTTACCCTTATACAACTAATTCCCTTGTAGTTTCTACAATTCTCCTTATCTCCCTTACCCTTATACAACTAATTCCCCTGAATTTTCTAGTTTCCTTTATCTCCCTTACCCTTATACAAGGGTACTATCACTGCTCTCCTCCAGTCTTCCGAAAATACACAATTCACAAACGCTTTGTTACACAACTTCCATATTAAATCAGTCACAATCTAGCCTCAATTCTTGATATTATTGTTACTATGGAAAGGATAGATGATAGTCGGTTGGTTAAGTAGATGTATATTGGTGAGTGTGATGGGATAGACTGGCTGGGAGCCTGAATAAAAAGTGGATTGAGTCAGTAAAAGAATGCCTGAAGGAGAGGAATGTGAGTTTGGCTGAGGCGAGAAGAAAGGTGCATAATAGGAGTTAATGGCGGGGTTTCGTGAGGTGGATATGGTTGTGGGTCTGACCCAGGGGATGAACCCCACATTGATTAGATACCACAGTGAGGGTCCATCGCGGTCTCGTGAAACCTTAAGGTGGATTTTTCCCGACTGCGACGAGTTCTCACTTAAGGATATAAAGGGGACGGTAAGGCGGGGAAGGGGGCTTTCTTTTCGACTTACATCATGTTCTTCTACTACTTTTGTTTCCGGTGTATGTGAAGCATCTCACCCCAATCTAGGGAAAAGAGGTGGATGACGATGACGATGATGATGATGATGATGATGATGATGATATTACTATTAATTATTATTATTAGAAGTTCTATTCTATTTCCATGCATGTTACGCACCCTACTCCCATCTGTGGTAAGTGAAGGGAGGATGAAGGAATGAAAGAAAGAAAAAGTAGTAAAGAAGTGACTTTACAAACAAACATACCATCAACCACATATTTAAGTTGACAAATATCAGTAGGATCTTGCTTCAATTCACTAGGAGGATAATTTTGATTAGGTTCCTTATCTTTTTCTATTAAAGAATTTAATGTTCCTTCTTGAATTTTTCTTCCTTGCAAATAAGAAAAAAAAATCAATAAAAAATAAAAGTAAAAAAAATGTAAAATAAGTAGCTAACATTTAAAAAGAAAATGGCTAAAAAAACATTAAAAATAAAAATACAACGATAATAAAAGAAATATTTAGTTATGATTTAAATACTCAATCCCTACTATACCACCTTATTCAGGTAGGCCCATTAAGTTTTTAAAAAAAAATACCTTTTTTTGGGATCGCAGTAGGTTTCTTAAACTTGTCCAATTCAGGCGAGTTTTTCAAAACATTAGCTGAACCATTTTCCTTTGATGAATTTGTTATGTCAGGTCTGGACAAAGATTTTGGTAAAGATTTCTCTATTTTTGAAGTATTTGAAGTATCTCTTCGCTTTCCACCTCCAGAAGATTTATCTGTAGTATAAGTATGAGACTCTTCAAAGACCAAGCAACACTGCAATGTTTCATTAAAGGCCTACTAACAAAGCAATATAAACGAAAATGTTATTTTTTTTCAACAAAAAATAAACATACGAGTAAATACTACTAATTCCTGAGTGAGTCGAGATCAATTATATATATTCTCTAAATGCAAAACCTTATAAACAGGGATACATAATTTTTATCAAGATATTATGACACATTCAAATTTTGATCTCAACTATTGCATGTTTTAACATGGAAAAATACATCAGTATCAATTTTAATCTAGATGAATATATAAATCGCTAATATATAGTGTGTAAGTAATGTACAAAAAATCCAACTTTGGTGGATGTGTAAAAAAAATAAAATAAAAATAAACCCCTAATATAAATGATAGAGATAAAGAATATATAAAAATCATATTTAACATACGGTTTTTAGCATTTTGTATATTCTTCTTCTTACGCGGAGGTTTTTCTTTTATCGCTTGAGAGGTTTTTGAAGGCACGCTTTCCTTTTGCTTCCCATTTTTCTTTACCACACTTATATTGGTAGATTTTTCTTTTATCACTTGAAAGGTTTTTGAAGGCACGCTTTCATTTTGTTTCCCATTTTTCTTTAATACACTTATATTGGTATTATTTACTTTCTTCTTTCTCGAAGAAGAAGAAGAATTTTCGCTTTTAGAGAATGATGCAAATGACGAGACAGTAGTGTCGATTATTTGTCCGTGAATATTATACTTTACTCTTTCATTATCCCAGAATCTTAAAGGTTTCACCCTTATCCGTTTAGGTCGAGATAATGAAGTGTCCATATTTGTTTTTTCATTTATAGTAAGTTTATCATAGACCTACCTGAAATATACAACAGTATATATATATATATATATATATATATATATATATATATATATATATATATATATATATATATATATATATATATATATATATATATATATATATATATATATATATATACCGGTATATATAATAAATACTGGTACAGTATATATAAAATAATTGTTAGCCTCCTGCTCCCATCCTACAAGAAATAGGCGATCTCGAGATATTGCGCCACCACAGCAGGCTGGACCCAGAGATCCTTCAGAAAGATTGAGTCAAATATTTTCCAATGTCCACCAGGTACGAGCAGCATAGCAAGAGATGTCTTGTGTCTTCACTTATATCAGGGAAGGACACCTTTGACAGTGGGGACAGGGAGCGTTATGAAATTTATATTTATATTCCTGAAGGGAGGGATGGTGTCCAAAGTTTAAACAAGAAAGCATTACTCTGGTTTGACAGTGCAATGTTATACCATAAATGAGAATCTTGACATTATTTGCATAACTGAGGCATGGGTTAATGAAGAATTATATGGAGACTCCGTTCAGGAATATGAAATAGACGGATATTCACTTTATTTATACCAGCGTAGAGGAAAGAAGGGTGGGGGTGTAGCGCTTTATATTAAAAGCAATATTCAATCTGTATTAATGACTGACTTTAAAACTAATCATGATATTGAATCGGTATGGGTAGATATCCTTATGTTTAATAAATCATATAGAATAGGGGCATTTTATAGACCTCCTGGCCAGAATCAAGAATTAGACTCAGAAATTGTAAAAGAAATTGAGACAGCATGCCACAGTAAAGAAAAAGGTATAGCTAGTCATAATGGGTGATTTTAATTTTCCTGGCATAAATTGGCTTTCCTTGTCTAATACAGACCATAGTAGTTCAGTATTTATAAATTGTATACTAGATAGCTTTTTGAGCCAGATGGTCCATGAACCCATAAGACACGATGCACTATTAGACTTAATATTAACTACCGATGAAAGTATGGTGGGTGAGGTTAGAGTTGAGGAGAATTTAGGACTTAGTGACCATAATATAATTAGATTTAATATGAATGTGATATCTGGGCCCAAATTGCAAGCTAATAAGGAAAGGATCTTAGATTTCCGAAATGGTGATTTTACCAAATTACGAGACATGCTTAGTATAATTGACTGGGATAAAGAGTTTAAAGACCAAAACTGTTTTATCATGTGGAAACATTTTAAGCAAATTTTAATGAATATTCAGTCAGTATGTTTTAAAGATAAACCCATTAGGGTGGCGAAGAGAAAACCTGTTTGGTGGAATAGAAAGATAAGAGATAAAATTAATGAAAAGCGTTGATGTTTTAAAATATTCAAGGGTAGTAATAGGGAAGATGATTTAGAAAATTATAGGAAAAATAGAAACAAACTTATCCAGTCAATAAGGAAGGCAAAGAGAGAGGCAGAAATTAATTTAGCAAGGAATAGTAATAAGAACCCGAAGAAGTTTTTTAGCTTTTATAAATTTAAAAGTAAGAATAGGGACAATTGGTCCAATTAAAATTGATGAAAATTTAGTGAGTTCAAATAATGAGTTAGTCAACATTTTCAATGCTTATTTTACTTCAGAGTTTACTGAGGAAAGATTAGATAATAGTTTGGAGACTAATAGTTCTTGTATGTACGTATGTAACAAATAGATTTACAGAATTTGAATTTGATGTAAAGATAAAACGCTTATTAGACCATATTGATCCAGGTAAAGCTGCAGGGCCTGATGGGATATATGGTAGAATGCCCATGGAGAGTGGTACGCTTGAATCTTGTACTCATCCTTTAGCTCTTCTTCATCTATAACATTTGGTGAGGTACCAGATGACTGGAAAACAGCATATGTTGTGCCTATTTATAAGAAAGGTAGTAAGGAAGATTTGGGAAATTATAGGCCAGTTAGCTTGTTATATAGGTTCTGGAAAAGTTACTGAAAGGTCATATAGAGAAATATTTAAAAGATAACAAGGTATTGTATGACTCAAAGCACGGTTTCAGAAAGGGTAGGTCATGTCAGACAAACCTTTAGAATTTATGGAATACATTACTGACTGCATTGACCGAGGAGATCCAGTTGATATTGTATATTTAGACTTTAGTAAAGCTTTTGATAAGGTTCCCCACATAAGGCTGATGAAAAGTTATTGCAATGGTATAGGTGGAGTGGTATTGGTTGGATTAAAGAGTGTTGTGGAATAGAAAACAGTGTACAACTAAATGGGAATAAATCATCATGGAAATAGTGAAGAGTGGTGTCTGGAAGCGGCGCACGAAAACGCGAAAGCGTTTCTACGATAAATGCGAAAACGGTTAAACACCCAGTTCCTGAACGAAGTACAAC
>JABUQX010124269.1:17500-21872 GCA_015478945.1 Trachelipus rathkii | reverse complement strand
GTATAATAATATATTCTAATCATATAGCCCTCATATATATATATACTCATATCACTATATATATAATCACTACTACTTAATAATATCATATCTACCCACCATATATTTATATCATATATATACTATATATATATATATATATATATACCTGGGTATGGTTTCAATCGTTGTGAAGGGCTGCACACCAGCCCCCACTAAACAGTCGAACACATTTTCCAACCACAACTACTCCTTAAAACGGATACGACCGGATACTCGACAATAGTTGTGGCTAGGCAGATAAAAATTAAGAAGGTCGTTAATGTATTATTACAACCACCAATAGGGAAGCCAAGCTCATTTACTTAATATAATTGTAATAAATACAAAATATAATAAATGTGGTTTGTACAATATATATATATATATTATATATATATATATATAATCTATTATATATATACTATCACACTAAATATATATTTTATATATCATATACTATATATATACTATTATATATATCCCATATATTATATATATATATATAAATTATACATTATATATATAATATATATGATATTTATATATATTTATATATATATCGTATATATGCATTTGTATTAATTACAAAGATATATATAAATGTGGTTTGATACTAATATATATATATATATATATATAAATGCTTAGCGCTCCCTAATTAGTACTAACCTAAAAAATAAATATGATTTCTATTATAGAATGCCAATTATAAAATAAAAGGTAGATAAGAAAGAGTTATTTAGGTGACAGAAATAAACCATCAGAAATTTATTGGATCTATGTAACTTCAACTGTTAATTTTTGCCATTGATAATAATTAATGGATTAATCATATGACTACAAAAACGTTTTTGATTTACAATTGATTGAAATAACAACAATACAAATTGCTAACTACAATCAATTGCAAATGTTAAGAAAAAAACATTAATGTTAAATTGTTTATGAGAATAATATGAATATTCTTTATATTAAATTCACACAAAAATAATCTATGTATCATGTAAATAATAATAATAATAATAATAATAATAATAATAATAATAATAATAATAATAATAATAATAATAACAAAAAAATATATACATAATAAATAATAATAATATAATTCTAATAAATAAATACATGTTAATAATAAATAATAATAGATAATAAATAATTTTAATATACTAACTATGTGAAATCGTCAGTAATACTCTAAATTTATTAAAACCAAAAATCGAAAAATATAATGAATATAATAATTAATAATAATCCTCAGAGGAATTAGATACTCTTCATATTATTTTTAACTTACGCTAACTACTCTACATTTAATTTAGATGTTTCAATTTCCTACTAATGAATCTAATTTACGAGCTAATTAATAATATAATCAATAATATAATAATAATGAATAACATAACTTTTAATAATTTTACAATTAATGCATACATTCACCAATAATAATAAATCAACTGATCAAATATGAGACATGAAATCAACACAATTTTCTCTAACTCAATTTCAGATCAGCCTGCAATTGAAAAGTCATCTGGACTATATCAGTATATATATATATAGAGCTATTTATAGTATGAGTATATTATATAATATATATAGTATATACTATAGTATACTATACATATTAGATATATATATAATATATATATATACTATATACATTATATATACTGAGTTATATATTATATATATATACACGTTATAATTATACTACTATAATATATATATATATATACTTATAGTATATATTATAATATATATTAATATATAATATATATTATATATATAATATATATATATACGTACCAATGTAGTTAAGATATCAATGGATATGGAATGAATTTATATTAGCTAACTATTATAATTATGCTTTACGAATTTAGCTCTCGATACTTGGTCGACAAAATCATCAAGAAAAGAAATAGTAATTGCCCTATTTCTTTTCATTTTACATTGATTCTCACATGAGGCATACTTATTTCTTAATTAACATAAAGCAGAAGTTCTGTTTCCAACATTCCCAAAATGTTTCAAAATGTTTAATACATTTCTTAAATCTTTCAAAATAAACATCACACTTTTCAAAAAGATTAAGAGTTGCTGTTGTTTGCTGTTACTAATTATGGAAATTGTAAATGAGTACATCAATGGAAGATAACGAGTAATAAAGTTGGTCAAAAAAATAAACTTAAAAATTTCAAATTTGCTATTGATTACAGATTTCAAAAGATATGTTTTTTTTTTTTTTTTTTTTTAAAGAAAAAGAAGAAGAGAAGGATAAAAATTTGATCCAATCAAACTTCTCTAAAGCTTTAGCAAATGCTTTAAAATTTTTTCTAGATCGTAACAATACATCGTAACTGTCCACCAACTTTATTTCACCCATTCGGGAGACTTTTGCCCACTTTTTTTCTAGAAAAATCTTTCCTATTTTTTTTCTATTATAATAGTAGTCTTCCTTGGAAATCAGAAATAGTACTAAGTTTCATTCGCTCTGCCACAAAGTTTCTAATCTGCTGTACTCCACATGGATGTGAACAGCAATGAACATATAAAGCAGCTGGATATTTTGGACAGCATAAGAATCTCTAAAACTTTTCTACATTGCATCTGAACCATCATATTGTGGTCCAACCAGAAAATTGCTATTTATTTCAGCGTTCGAAGCATTGACTCTGCTACATATTCTCCTTTAACGCTTTTATCAGCCTCTTAATCTAAGAAATCTTCACGGACCACAAATATGTTTCATTTCTATTAAAATATACTCTTAATTTGCTTTGATTAATTATTATTTTTATTATTATTAAAAATTAAAATTTAAAGACTCAAGCCACATCGAAGTTTAATACCTTCACAAATAATATATATATATATATATATACTATATAAATATATTAAATATATATATATACTATATATATATAATAATATATATATAATTATATTATATACTATAAAATAAAAATATAAATAACAATAAATATATATAATATATTATATATATAATATATATATATATATATTATATATATATATATATATATTATATATATAATATTATACATTATATATATAATATATATATTATATATTATAATAATATTGTATTAGTATATATATATATTATATTATATATATTATATATATATATAATATATATATATATTAATATATAAATATATAAAAAGGAATTATACAAGACCGGCAAGAAAACAATTATTTCGAAGTTTCGGTGTTAGTATTCCTACCTTCAGGCTGTTATATAAATAACATATGTATAAAATCTGGAATATAATTAATGAAGAAGAAAACACACGGTCAAAAACACACACACACACCATCTATCATATATCTATATATATATATAATATATACATGTATATATATATATTATATATAATATTATATTATAATATATATATATATATATATATATACATATAATATAATATTATAATATATATATATAATATATATATATATATATATATATTATAAGTATATATATATATATAATATAATATATATATATATATATAATATATATATATATATATAATAATAATATATATATATATAAATATTAATATATATATATATAATATAATATATATATATAATATAATATATATATATATATACTATAACATATATAAATATATATATAATATAATATATATACTATATATATATATATAATACCGCTATATATATATATATATATATACTATATATATAATAATTATAATATATATATATATATATATATATATATATATATATATATATATTATATAAATATATATATATTATTATATATATTATATATATATAAGTAAAAATTCGATTTAATTGATGTCATCATTCCAAATTTCATAATTTTGCTCGCTGTATCAAGAATGTTTCATTTAGTTCATTTTATTTCGTTTCATTGTCATTATTTTTCGTTCTCGCTCTACCACCTCCATCTCACTTCCATTTAATTGCCTTCGTTAAGTTATACCAAGAGCGTAATTCGGAAATTGTTGTAAGAGTTCTTTATCCTCCCATAGGTGTTATTGTTAAAGATGGAAAAAAAATACTTGTTTTCTTTTACGACTTTTATGTATATTTCCAAAGAAAGTTAATGTAATTGTTTTTAATTTATTATTATTAAAATTATATTGTTATTATATTTATTAATTATTGACAAATCAAATTATATTCGATTATGTACTAGTCATTATTCAAACTATTAAATATATTCATTATAATCGCCTTGTAAGTTGTCGTACAGTTGATATGATTAAATTATTATTATTATTAATTATTATTATTATATGCTATTAATATTATATTATATTTA
>JABUQX010124269.1:0-2500 GCA_015478945.1 Trachelipus rathkii | reverse complement strand
CAAACAATTTCATTTTTACCTTCCTAGATAAATTTCCCATTTATTATATTTCTCTAAGTCTACTTAACACTCTTTCACCTTCTGCAACAATTCCTTCCCTCCGCAAGATCCAATATAAATTCCAAGGATCGAAAGATTGAACTAATTTTCATAACTTTACATTTAGCAGCATTAATTTTTAGTTCTTTAAATAGGCACATTATTTCAATCTCAAACACTATATAACACATTATCTCTTTTGAATTAACACATTATCATCAGCAAATTTATAGAACGGTGATCTCCCATTTATCCTCATGTTGACACTCATCAGTTCATTTTCCATATCTTAGCTTATTGTTGGCCAAGTCCTGGAATTTTGCGCACCGGACCGCACCGCACAAAATTCCATTCTTGTCGCACCGCACGTACCGTATCACACCGCACTACATACTGCACCGCACCACACACCGCACCGCACCGCACCGCACCGCACCTCTGAGTTTCGGTGCGCACCGCGCTCTTCACCTCATATTAAGCATGAATGGAGACATTACACACATCCCTGTCTGAGATATATTCCTACTTTAAACAACTTCTAATCTTTCCTCTTGATCCTAACGCATGATCTACTTACTCTTCCTATAAAACGCTTTAATCATATTTAATAACAATTCATTAAATCCATAATCTTCCAATAATCTCCACAATTTCCATTTGTGAACTCTGCTGTAAATATATATATATATATATATATATATATATATATATATATATATATATATATATATACTATCTTCTTTATATATATATATATATATATATATATATATATATATATATATATATATATATATATAAATATATACTTTATATAAAATATATACTATATATACATATATATATATATATATATATATATATATATATATATATATATATATATATATATATATATATATATATATATATATATATATATCTTTTTATATATATCATATAAAATATATATATATATATATATTTATTATTTATTTATTTATTTACATACATATCACCATTTCCTGCATGGTTGCAAGGTGGTGGTGGGTGATAAATACTAAAAAATATCACCACCATTCACGAAAAGAACAATATGGTAGAAGGGGGTTTTCAGCCCCTTGCCACCAGAGGAAGAAAATTTTTATAATTTACTTCATATGAATCGACCGCTTTGAGAAATGCAGCTTCACCTCCTGCAATTTAATATTTCAAATTTCTTCTTTATTATTTCATTTTTCTATTTAATTTTCTAAAATTACCAAAAGACATGAAATTAAAAATTTTGCAACTTCTCCATCCAAAACTTCAAATGAAATTGATTTAAATATAAAAATAAAATTTTGCATTTTTAAAATCCAGAATGATAAAAAAAATATTTTTTTTCTTTTTAGTTGTTATCGTTAAATTTAACCAAAAGCAATCTCTCTTCTGAAAATATATTTAGACCACTTCTAGAATAGACTTCAGATGTTCTTCTTTTCAAAATAAAATTTCAGGCTTTCCTTCTTCTTTCCAGCCTCTCTTCCTTCTGGCCTTACTGTTTTTTGCTTCCCTTCTGGTTCCACTGCGACCACATTCGAAGACAGGTTTGTAAATATATATATATATATATATATATATATATATATATATATATATATATATATATATATATATATATATATATATATATATATATATATATATATATTTATATATATACATAATATATAATATATATATTTGTATATAAATAATATATATATATATATATATATATATATATATATATACATATATGTAGATTAATATACAAATATATATTTATACTCTTTTATATATATATATATATATATATATATATATATATATATATATTTATATATATATATATATATATGTATATATATATATATATATGTATATATATATATATATATATAACATATATATATATATATATATATGCTTTCATAAAACCCTCTTATATATATATATATGATTCGACCGTCGTTGAATATATATAATAATAATATATATATATATATATATATATATATATATATATATATATATATATATATATATATATATATATATATATATATACTAGTGAAATAACTCCCCAGTATGCTTAAATGTCTAAACTCACAGGACGAATTTGCTGATGAGCCCACGCCAACTGGACGATGGCGTCGGTGTGGCTTATGTAGCCACCCTCAGAGGGCGCTGCAGTAATTTGGGTCATCACCACGATAATTGGGAAAACATAAACCACGTAACTAGACCTGGTAGAGGTGAAGTGTCGGGATAATGGAGCGAGGGATCATTCACGTACAAAGCGACTCCGATAAAAAACATGAAGAGGATAGTGCGTCAACTGTCAGAGATCAGTGCGGTGAATAACAGCACTGCGCCGAACTGAAGCACGGGTACCGAACACGCTCGACGGTTCGGTGTAGCATACACAACGTGCACGGGTGGCCCAACATTGAAACCC
>JABUQX010124268.1:0-13070 GCA_015478945.1 Trachelipus rathkii | reverse complement strand
CGACTACGAGGGTTAGAGCTCATTCTGGAAGGAAGCGCGAAAGGTTAAGAATGAGAACATAAGGGGAACTGCTTAGAATAATGAATAGGGATGGTGCTTTTTGTAACTGATGAAATGGGTGGGAGAGGAGTGTGGAAAGAACACTTTCGAAAATTCTGCACAATATTTAACAGTAATGAAGAAGTTGATTAGTATGGAATGTGTGTGGGTTTTGATGGTGCAAGAAGAAAAATAGGTATTTTGGGGGATGAGGTTATTAGTAAGGAGGAGGTAATGGGTTTAGTGAGAAAGTTGAAGAATGGTTAAATCTGCAGGTATAGATGAAATTTACTTGGTTTAAATGATCAAGAACGGATCGGAGATGGTGATTGATTGGATTTGGAGTTGTGTAACAAAACGCGTTAAGAGGGTATAGTTCCCAAGGGATTGGAGGAGAGCCGGTAAATAGTACCACTTTATAAGGGGTAAGGGAAAGAAAAAGAGGGAACTTGTAGAAATTATATGGGGAAATAAGTTTAGTGAGTTGTTGTAGGGAAGCATACTATGCTTGGTATTTTGCGTCGAAAGAGGCTGTTTCGGGTCGAGGTGACTGTAAGCGTACTGATTGGTCGAAGAACAAGGTGCGTTTAGGAGTGGTAGAGGCATGTGTGGGATCAAATCTTTACATTGTGGAACAGATGATTGAGAAAATGAGGGAGAAGAAGAATTAAATTGTATTAAGGGTTTAGGATTTGCAACGGCGGTATGTTAATTGATAGAGTTAAAGGGAAGGTTTATGGCAGGTGTTCGTGATATATTCTGAATGAATTCAAAAGTATGTATGACGATAGTGAAGTGGCGTGTTTTGTAATGAATAAATTGAGTCTGTCAATTGGTGATCGGTTTTAGGATTTACTAGCGGGCAGGTAAAGACAGGGGTTTGTGTATATGGTCCTCCTTGGTTACTTCAATTCATGTACTGTGGATGGCGCGTGTTATGAAAAGATATTCAGGAGGTGGGACAGATGGCAGGGAAATGGGTTTAGAATTGGTGGAGAAATGGAGAATGAGTGGAGGGTGCCCTAGCCTAATTATATGCGGATGATTGAGTTCTGAGGCTGTCGGCGGAATCTGAAAGAGAGGTTTGAAGAGGATTGCTAGAGGAAGATTTTGGCAGGGTGGTGTAAAAGGATGGGGCTTGAAAGTAAACGTCGGATAGAGTAAGAGTTATTTGGCTTGTCTGAGTGAGGACACCTCAGTGTGGAAGTTATGTCCTGTTAGATGGGTGAGCAGCATTGGAACAAAGTGTTCTGAGGTTTACAATATTTTAGGGTATCATGTTGGCATCGAGAATTTCGGGATAGCGGCACCGACTGCCAGAGCCGATATATAGTAGGAAAGTTGTGAATCTCAGGAAGTAGGAAGGTGGTTTGGTGCAATTAAATGGTTGTACGTGAAATGTAAAGGTGGACAAGTCTTTTGAGTGTGCTAGGGGTCTACATGAGGGTGTTATGTTTGTTACCTGTGGTTATTGTATAATAGTAAGACTCATGTCGTCTGTGGAATAAGAAGATAAGATCTTAAAAGTTCAAGGTGTTTCAGATGGACAAAATCTTAGGGCTGTGCCGACTTTGTGCTAGTGTGTGAGGAAGAAAATGATAAAATGAGGAATGGAACTTATTAGTTTAAGAGAGATGCTGTGGTGGAAGAAAGGCGGGGTAGGGTAAATGAGAGGAATAAATGAAAAGTTATCTGTATGAGATGGTTTTGGTCATACTGGAAAAAAGGATGAATGATAGTCGTCGTTGGTTTAAAAGCGGTAGTTTTTTGGGTTTTTGGAATTGTATTGAGTTGGCGAGTTGGTTGTTGGGAATCGACCGGCTGGGAGACCGAAAGGAAAAAGTGGATAGTCAGTAAAGGAAATGTTTTGAAGGAGAGAAATGTGATGAGTTTTGGTGTAGAGGCGAGAAGAACGGTTGCGCAATAAACAGGACGTGAATTGCGGGGGATTAATGAAGTGGGTATTGGTTGTGGACCCACCTGCGGCCAATGGGATGAAACCCCTACATTGACGACACTACCATAGTGAGGGTCCATCGCTTTCCCATGAAGCTTTTTAGGGTGGATTTTTCTGACTGACGATAAGTTCTCACAATTAATGGACTGAGGGAGGAAACATAGTAAGGCTGGCTTTTCTTTCACTTATGTCATGTTCTTCTACTGCTTTTCTTTTCCGATGCTCGTTTCGCACCTTACTCCCATTCTTGGGAAAATAGAAGGAAGATAAAGAAAGAAAGAAAGAATATATATATTATTGAGTATATATATACCTATATATTATATATATAGTAGAATAAATATATATATTATACTAATATATATATATTATATATATATATATATATATATATATATATATATATTTATATAATATATATATATATATATATTATATATATATATATAAATTTTTAAAATATCCTTTTCTAATTAATCGTCATCGTCATCGTCATCGTCAAATTTTACTATAATCGTCATATTCATTCATCTTCGTAAGAAATTCTTAATCTTCTACGATCACTAATATATACTATATATATTATATATATATAATATTATATATATATATATATATATATATATATATATATTATATACTATATATATATATATATATAATATATATAACTATTATATATATATATATATTAAAATATATTATATATATATATAATTCCTTATAAATTATATACAAGTAAATATATTATATATATATATATATTAATATATAATTATATTATATAATATATATATATTATATATATTGATATCATATATTATATATATAATATATATATATTTAGTATTATATATTTATATATATACTATATATATTATATATTAATATTATATAATATATATATGCATACCTATATTTATTTACATACTATTATAAATATATATATATATTATATATATATATACTATATATATATATATATCCCCGTTGTAATACTTTTGGTGAATAACCTAGAATATGGCATAGCAACAAGAACCAATGCTTAGGGGATTTTTGCGAGTCCCTCCGGTATGTGCATTGTAACATACGAATGCTTTTAATCTTCTTTCTGTCCACTTATTTTTCGAATTATTTATATCTTTCAATCCTCCTCCTTCTCCACAATTTCCTTTTTTTTATTCCCACGCATCAGTCACTTTAAATACTTGTAGGTAGATTGTCCTCCCTTTTTTCAAATCACAGCACATTGGGCTATCCGGGGCCTCTTCCCGCATGGCTCTTCACCTTACCTCACCTCACACTTCTTCCCGCCGTGGATGAAGGTACACGAGAAAAAACCTGTCCTTTAGCTCTTCTTTGACCGTGCCGCCAATTGTAGGGAACTTGAGTCTTAGCTAACCAATGAGGAGGGTATGCAACATATGATGTATGTGGAAGATTGCAAGACGTAGTAGGTACTGTATGCTGTGCAAATGGAGGGGCATAAGAACCCGTGGGTGCTGGGTAAGGTGTGATCTGAGTGGCATGCGGTGTATAATGATTAACGTGTGGTGTAGGATGTGTGACATATTTTGCAGGATGAGTGAAGGGGGTGGTGATGTTGTGAAAAGTGCAGTTTGTTGCGGTGGTTGAATAGCCATGGATAACGTAAGATTCGAGGGTATAGTGGCATTTGCTGTCTCGATTGGCATTTGTTATGGAAGTAACTATGGAATTGTGGTTTCAGAGTAGGTTGCGCAGAGTGTTGTTGTAATGGTGGTTTGTATATTAGTGTTAGTGGTGGTATCCATTGTGCTATGATTGGTAAAATTAATTTCAATTCATTTTAAATTCAAAAAATAGACAAAAAATAATAATTTCAACGCTAAACTTAAAAAGATTTCCAGCAAAAAAATTTTTGATAAATTTTTTTTTTTCTGCCTAGAGATATATCTCAAAAAATTTAACCTCAAAGTAAGTAAAATAATTTATAAAAAAAATTAGGTTAAATTAATGTAAAGAAATTCCAATTTTCACTATAATTAATCACAAAGATGCAAAAAAAATCAATTGTTAAGAAAATTTTAAGGCATGCAGAACTCATAACGTTTAGAAACAAATCTTCATAAAACCATAAATAAAAGAAGTTTAAATCAATTTCAATGTTTTCTAGTTCAATAAAACAAGCTAGTCAACAAAATTTCAGTAACATTCTTGTAATGTAATTTGTTCCAAAAAAATATTCATATATTTCATTTTTTTCTTTCTTTCCTTTTTTTCTTATATTTCATCAATATTTTAGAATTAATTGGCACAATTTATCATCTATATATGAATGTTTTAAAAATTACATACTTGCGCCGTGAAATATATGATCTAATACTTAACTAAAATCTTACAGTCTTGTAGTTGCGAATTTCTTCTAAGAAATCTAGGGAGCAAATTTGTTGAGAATGCCTTGGAATGTAGGCGTGATTTTCTTCTATTAAGATGATGATGAAATTGCCACTTTGTTATTAATTTACTTAATTCGTAATGTTGTGAAATGATAGAGTGTTATGTGAAGGTTACGTGAACGATTCTTATTTTGTGTGACTTTATTTTTTTCGCGATGTAAGGGTTTTAAATAAGTCACTTCCAGTAACAGCAGATAAGAAGGCAGACAGGAAATCGCCATTAAAAAGTTATATTTTAAAGCTTAAAATAATAAAATAATGGTGAGGGTTAAGCAATAGAATATAAATAACTTATAATTGTTCATTAAAATAAAATGATATGGCTTGCGCAAAGGAACGGAGTTCCTAGGTTTCCTTCTTATCCGAAAATAATCGGGGAATGATAATTCAATCTAAATTAATTCTTAAGTAATTAACTAAATTCTGAGACTTAAGATAAAGTAATAACCAAGTTAAAAGTGGCAGTTTCAAATCTCAGAACTCTATCTATAAAGACAAACTAAAGACGTCACTCCCAAAATTTCTTAAAAACAATGCAATGAAATTGAGAAAAATTGAAAAATAAAGAGTTTAGGTACCATAACCGGTTAATTAAAAGGTAAATTAGATCACATTTAAATTTTGAATAAAAGTTCAAAGTAGGTGTCCGGAATCTAATAGTTCAATTACTGACGTACTACATTCTACTACTACTTGCTACCTCTCTCTCTCTGCTTCAAAACTATCTACTACCTACTACTACTACTCCAGACATACACTCACTACTACTACTACTACTACCTACTACTACTCGTAACGTACTCATAATACCATAAGAATAATAATAATAATAAATAATTAATAATATATATAATACACCAGAACATTCTAGAATCTTCCGAACTAAACTCAACGCATATCAATAATAATAATTAAATAATAATGAATAATAATAATTAATAATTAATAATGCGCTAATAATAACTAATAATAATAATAATAATATCAATCAATAATAATAATAAATAATAACTAATAATATAACTAATAAATCAATAATAAGTAAAATAATAATAATTCAATTATATTATCATTATAATAATTTATACTATATTATTTTATATATTTTATATTATACAACACTTATGTCTTGTTGTTATATTACCATTTTTAATTTCAAATGCTTGACAGGTGAATTTCTTTCTCTTCCTCATCAACTTTCACATCTGCCTTCATAGAACATGATTCCCACAAATGAGGTTAAATTTATCGTATTATTATATGGTTTTTACCTATGTTAGTTACTTTATTATTGTTAATTATCATAATCATAATAGTAACAATTATTATTCTAATGAGAGCAATCATTTTTTTTTATCTAATTATCTATTATATTTTATTATGTCAATATTCGGCTATTATATTATGGTACCTATGATTCGTGATGACTGTGTGATTTTTCATTATATTACAAGTCAATGTCAATAATTAATAAAGAGTCAATGAAAATAAATTAAATCATATAATAATATATTATATAAAAGAGTAAATAATGATAATTACATTAAAGTCAGCTGGCATAAATGAAATTACTAGATTAATAAGAATTATCCACGCTGTCTAAATTAACTGTTACCAGAATTAGCTTATTACTCATAAAATTTCTATAAATAAACATGTTAATAATATTAATTTTTATATTATATATAGCTTACATTCCGTATGCAAAAACTTATATATTCTTATGAATCTTATAAATGGTTTTAAAAAATAAAAAAACAAAATAACTTATTTAAAATGTATTAGATAATTTAAAAAACCATTTCACTTGATTTATATAATCAAATAATTTAATTTTAACCTTTAATTACATTAAGTGGTAGAAGTAAATATAACTTCATAACTGTATCATAGCCCCTCTGCCAATTTTACAATAAATTCATATCATAAATACATAATTACATAATATACTATAATGATATATAATAATTTGGAGCTGAACATTCAATAAATAATAACATTAGTTAATAATAATAATCAATAACTATATAGTATACACATAAATTCACAAATGTGTCAAAAAAGCACTAAAATCGAAAGTTATACACAACGAAAAGTAAGCAATTTATCTTTTAATTCTCACTCAGAAAAAGAAAATTAAGAGTAAAGCGGCATTAGTATCGTGTCTTCTCCACTAACCATTATCCTGATTTATCTCTCTCATAGTAGTCCGAAGATTGTAGTTCTGTATGTATTCCTATGATATGCTCTATATATACACTTAAAGGCTCATAGATATAGGTTGTCGCTTAATCTTGTTTCATGTCATATATATCTATCCTGAGTAATAATAATTAATGGGTCTTTTACCAACGTCCTAAATGATCTGTTTATTGTCTTATCTTAATATTTAATGTCCTAAAACTCCATCTTCACTATCAATGCTCAAACTGTTTTTGTTGCTCGAATCATGTGTGGAAATGGTTTCAATACTGCTCAGTCTGACTTTCCTTTATTAAAAAAGTTTGATAGTGAGGGTCTATATGTGATCCTCTTACGCGTTGTCGTTTAATAATGATACGCTTACTAATGAGACCGTGTGGCGGTGCGATGGCGAGCTCTGGCTGATGCCAGTGGTTTTATACAGACTTTGTTACAGAAGTTTAATACTAAATTGGCAAACTAGTATCTGATACAAAGCTTACAAGTGACCCTAATTAATCTAGTCCCTTCAAGTAATCAGCACTCAGATACTTTCCCAAAATCTGTCGTTTAAAGTTTATATATTCAACAAGATTCAAGAGGACGAACGACAGATTGCAGATGCCAGTGCCCATTAGCCAAAATTAGTGAAAACTTTTTTCCCTCACTGTAAAGCTAACATTAAACTATTAATTTTCAAATATTGTGTTTTACTGTTCCAGATTATTTAAAAAAATTCAAGGTAGCTGATGAAAGCTAATTTTCGCTTTTCCATCAAAACTTTTCCTAGAGAGAGAGAGTGCAAAGAGAATAGAAAAGATAGAAAAGAAAGATGAAGAGAGAGGAGGAGAGAGAGAGCAGAGAGAGAGACACGAGAGAGAGAGTTAGAAGAGAGAGAGGCAGAGAGAGAGATAAGGTAGAGAGAGAGTAAACGAGCGAGACCCGAGAGAGACGGAGAGCAGAAGAGAGATGAGAGAGAGGAGAGAGAGATTTTTTAAATGGTTTGTCAAACCAACCAAACAAATTCTTGTTTCATATCCTTAGCACACGATGTTAATAATTTCTTGTGAGCATTAATTCAGACCAACTATATAGATATTGAATCTTAGCATTAAATATCTCTCTTCTTGCATGTCTGTGACAGCAGTAGCAAGTCCGAGTTTTCCGCATATATCTTTGTTTCTTAGGATGGACCATTCAACAAGCCCTCTCCAGTGCAGTTGTGGTTGGATGCCAACGATTCTGCTGTATGAGACTTTGAAGGGCATGTAAATTTGCTATACCTGGCAGGTAGTCAGCAACCATACCCGTCGTTGGAAAGATCCGTTCTTGAAAGCAAAACAAAATTAACTAGACGTTAAAACATCCTATGTTGAATCACGTTGTTGTTGATTTTAAGCAATAACTCTATACGATTTAAAGTCCATTTTTTAGCTTTAATGTTAGCTACATTAAATTGTCGTTTTCTTTATCTAATATTATGAGGGGTTGAGTCAATCATCCAGGAACGTTTCCTGTGAATCTGAGAGAAAAACTAAACCACTTTGCACATTAAATCTTAATAAAGAAGCTAAAAGGGGAAATAAATTAAGTGTAAATAATTTTACTCATCGATTGCATTGAACGAGTCACTTTCGTTTCATTTTTTATACCAAACATGTGTACGTCGACGAATTCCAAGTTGATGTTGGCAGATATTTATTTCGTTTCGTATCATACGATCAAACTCTATATATATAGTATATTATATATAATATGTATATATATGATATATACTATATATATACTAATATATACATATTTATATTAATTAAATATATATATATATATTAATATATATATATAGCTATAATATTTATATATAAGTATATACTATAATACTATATATCCATATAGTATATGATAATATATATAGATATATAGTATAATAATATTTATAATAAATATACTATATATATATATATAATAAGTATATATATATAACTAAATTATATAGTTAGTATCAGTACGGACACATAATTAGTTACTGCGCATTTTCGACGATAAAAATTTCAAATTCAACAAAATGGTTTCAATCACAACAATTGTTCATTTAAAATTATTGCAATCCATTATAATTTTACACCCACTAAAAAGATTTAAATGTTAATACATATTTAATTTGTTAGAGACTTTTAGCCTCTAATATCTTCGAAGTACAATCTGGCATACACTGTAGCAAAATCAACGTTGACCCACGTGTGTATTAGTCGCGCGCCACGACCATTGACGAAAATCATTCTGATGTATTAGTTTGCCGGGCTTTTGTGAAGTTGAATTTTTCTGCCTCTTATAGACTTTTTTAATTTTATATTTTTGACACAATTTATGTATTAATTACTGAGTTGAATGACTATTAAAAATAGACTTTCGTCTTTATATTTTTTTAACAAATCTATGCTATTTTAGAAACTTTAGAAAATGAGCGTGTAAATTTAAGACTATGAGTCCACGCAAAGTTTGAACAAATAACATGTTCTAGTTAAGTGTAGTACGCTTAAAACAGAAAAGAAATAGCCAAAAAATTATAGTACAACTCAATTCAATATCCCAATAATTTAAGAAATTGCGAAAACAGTCAAACATTTGAACTCGCACGTACGGGTGGTGAGAATTGCGTGAGGGTCAGGAAAATCGTTAAAACAACTCCCTTAGAATGGATTAGAAGATAATAAAAGAGGCTCTTTTTAACAGAAGATTAACCTTGCAAACAGATTTATTTTCAACTGGCTGCGGAGGCGTGTTATTTACGTTGCCGCACAGAACAGTGAACAACGAGGCTTTTGGACAGAGTTGGCATGACAATGACCGGTAAATCGTGCAGCCGAGAAAGAAGACCTGACTTACAGAGTCATGCATGAAATTAAGGAGCATCGTGTTAATGCCTGGCGGCTAACGAACCATCTGGAGGTGTGACTTCCGAGCAGATGGGAAAAACGGTAAGAATGACAAACATCTCATAGTTATACTTGTATATTACGGACAAAAGAGCATTCATTAATTATTATTAGAGAGTTGTGCGTGCATGACAAAATAATTTTTATTTAGATGTGGCTATAGGAATATTTTCTGTTACAGTATCTGTGACGTAGTCAATTTTTTTAACTGATCTGTATATACTTTATATTCATGTACAGGTAGATAGTTCTCTTCGACTGGTATGTACTGATATATTCTTTTTCATATGCTCTAGGTATCAGTCCTTCTCTGACCGAAATTCAACCAGTCGCTAAGATACTTGAATGACCGTGTTCAGACTGACATTCCCGAAGACGAGCTTGCGTGACAAGGAATTTTGTTAAGCCTCAATGTCTGTGAAGAAAAACAATAAAAGTTTCCAACCAAAAATCATGGGGTGGGGAGCTATTTTCTGTGAGCATGAAACAAGCCGTTTACACACTTGTTGAAATTGGAACCATGGACCAAATTTTACATATACATAGAGTAACCTTAAAGGTCGTGCTTTGATTTACCTCAAATAAGGAATTGGCGTATGGTTGAAAGTACCTCTTCGCGATATTTCAACTAAGACTCTGCATCCATGCCATACTGCAAAAAGATCGCGGTGAAGAAAATGGGATGCACAGACAATGGCGTCAGAGGAGTGCCTCCCATGGGCTGCGAAAGTCTCCAGACATGAATTCCATATAGAGAGTTGTTATGGTGCATACTCAAGCGATGAGAATACCATAAACAGACCCATTACGACCAAACAGAACAACTTTATAGAACGTACTTATTGATAGTTGCCAATTTTCGATTCTCCCGCGAATTCAAGAAATGTGTAGAAAAACTTTGATCACTGGCATGCCAAGACGTTTTAAAGCACTTATTCCATGCAAAAGGTGGCCAAACTGCTTATTAAACAATATATCATATACAACCATCATCACCTATAAGCACCAAATTATAATGTTTTGTTTATCAATTAACTTTATTTTTTTACCCTTTTTAAAATTTGATAGAATTTTTTGGTTAAACGTGGTCATACCTTACTCTTACTGTATATTAATTATATATATTACATATAACTTATAATAGTATATATATATTAATACATATATACTATATATAGTATATATAATATATTATATATGATATATATAATATAATATATAATATTAATATTTTAGTATATTAAGTATTATATAAAATATATTGAGAAAAAGCTGACCCCTTAGGTTCATGCACCTATCACCCTGCTGGGTAATTAAATGCAGTTTTACTCTATATCGCAATATATATTATATATATTTCAATGATATATATGATATATTATATATAATATATAATATATATATATATATATCATATAGTATAGGTATTATTAAATTTACATATATATTCATATAAATAGTAGTAAATAAAGATAATTATATATAATTATATTAATTATAATTATATTATATATATATAATATATTAGTAATATAATATATATATATATATAATATTACTATATATATATATATGTATCATATATATGAATATAATAGTATATATAGTTATATATATATAATATATATACTATATTATATATATATATATATATAGCATTATTACGTACCAACTTATACCTATCATAACACCATTCAAAGCCAACTCGACATTCTGCGACCTACCGTCTCTGCGCACCTCCAGAACACTTCATGCGGAACTTCTTTCAGGTTCGTGTCACAGCTCCCTCATGTCTTGCCCACACTGCTAAACGAACTTGAAGAAGCGGACCCTTGCCCTTCTGGTAGACGACAAAGCAGTTGTTCCATAATTACTATATTTTTAGCGAGTTTTTATTAACCATAAAGAAATCAAACACATTATTTTCAGCGCTTTGTATGAAAAATATATTGTATACTATATATATTATATATAAATATTACTTATAAATTATTATACTATATAATATATTATATATATATAATATACTAACTATTATATTAATATATATAATATATATAATAATATATATATATTATATAATATATATATTATATATATAAATTATAATTTATAATGATATATATATTATAATATAATACTATATAGATTTTATATATATACTATAATATATATACTTATTAATATAATATAGTATAATATAATATATATTATAATCATATACTATATATATATTCATTATATATTTTAATAAATATATATATTAATAATATATAAATATATAAATATATATATATATATGATATATATATATACTAATATATATTTAATATTATATATTAGTAATTATATAGATATATATATATATATATATATACTTGTGTGCTCATGTCTGTAAGAAAAATAGACCTTTGAGAGGAAAGCAGGAACGAATTCTCTCTTGATGATTATAATAATTTAGACCCAACAGCATAAAAAATAAATTATAAAACAATAGCCGTATATAAAACATATTCTTCATAACCTTACTTATCAAGAAACAATTTCGCTACTTGAGGTAAAAGGTGCGTTTTTATCAGCATTCGAAAAGGAGTCGTCCGAATTCCATTGGAATCTGTGCGAATATTTCGAAGAGCTGCGCACCAATCGGGGGATTCTACAATGATTTTGGCTACTCTTCTGCCTAACGAAAACAATAAATATATAATACGATATATACTATTATATATATATATACTTAATATAATATATATATATATATATACTTATAATATATAATATTATATATTATATATACTATATATATATTATATACTATAGTTATATTATATATATATATCATATATAATATATATATATTATTAATATATATCTTAAGATAAACTATATTATATTTATATATTATAATTATATATTATTATATACTTATTATATATATACTAATAATAGATTATCTAATAAGATATAAATAGTAGATATATATATACAGTATCAGTAGTACTGATAATATACTAAGTTAGCTACACAGCGCGTGCTATATATATATCATATATATTATATAATACGTATAAAAGATATACTTTATTATATAGTATACTCATTATATGAGTCAGATAATACTACTCAGTAATCTAGTAACTAGTACTATAGCAGAACTTTTATATATATATTATATACTTAATATATACTTAAATATATTTAAATTATAATACTTAAATATTATTGATAATATTATATATTAACTTAAATACTATATTAATTAATATATATATCATATATTAGTAATTAATATATAATAAACTTATATATAATATATTATAAATAAATAAATATATATATATATATATATTACATATATATACTAATATATTATATATCCTGAAAATATTACATTCATATATATATGTAATATTATATAATATATATTATATGAATATATATTACATATGTATATAAGAATGCATATTCTAGTATATGTTAATAATATATACATAATATATATATATAGTATATATATTA
>JABUQX010124267.1:7500-30486 GCA_015478945.1 Trachelipus rathkii | reverse complement strand
TATAGGAAACTTAATAAAATGTTGTTAATAATTTTGTGACACTCCGTATCTCAAAACTTTAAGCCAATCAGAGAAACAGTCTATTCGATCAGGGCAATAATTACCCTATTAAAATGACCGTTCCAAAGGTTTTGCCCTCAAAAACTTTTGGTTGAGCGTGAATAAATAAATATATGTAGTTATACTATATTTATATAATATAATATATATATAATTTATATATATATATATTATTATATTATATATATATATATATATATTATATATATATATATATATTAAGTATATATATTATTTATATATATACTATAAGTTTATTATTATATATATAAAATTATATATAAAATATTTATATATATATATATTATATATTATAAATAATATATATAAATATTAATATATATATTTTATATATATTATATATATATATATATATATTACTATTCTTATTTTCCAATTAAAGGGCAGGTCCATATTTTCTTCGGGCTGAAGCCCAATTCGTCAAACACCCTTAAGGTGCTGGACTCAATATTCTTAATATTTCAAACAATTTGATGGATAAAAAGCAAACTATAGTCTGGACTCTAAAACGTCGTTTCGAATGTTTTTCTGTCGGCGGTATCTTTAACGAATTTTATTTTTTCAAATCTTTTTTTTTGACATGTATTCTTTTTTAACTTTTACGCACTTTTTCTCGAAATGGCTCAACTTAAAAATATACATAGTGGGTCCATTAGCTGACGAACATACACGAAATGAAAATCGCGTTTTCTAAAGAAAACATCCTAACTCCTTCAGGGCCTATTCCCCATAGCTCCTCACCCTCAAGCCAGAAGAAATTCATTTTGTTTGCACTACTTTACAATCTACTCTCCAGCATACCTAGTTCTTTTCTTAAATAAGGGGGCCCAAACTAGTTCGCAATACTTCTAATATTGACCAAAAATAGCTATTATACAGCTAGATATAACTTGTTAGTTTGAAAACATTTTTCCTTTCTGAACTTTTAATCACTATTCTTTATTCCTGCTTACCAAACAACTAGATAGTAGTTTAGATTGCTGTTATGCCAAATCTAAATCTTCTTTTTTTTGGTCCGCAGATTCAAGCCAATCCCCATTTATCGTAGTTACCCTAAAAATGAAGAACCTAGCACTTTACTTATGTAATTAAAATTATTATGCCACTTATCTGTCAGACTAGAGGTTATCAAATCACTTTTGAATCTTTATTATCACTTTTTTCTTTAATTAAGGTAGCCATTTTGTTCAATCGGCAACTAAAACTTACATTAAGCCCCTTTGATCTAAATTATATAATATTATATATAATATTATATATATATATTATATATATTTATAATATATATATAATATATATGATTATATATATAATATATATTATATTATACTATATATATATAATATACTTATATATATATAATATAATGTGTCATTGCCATCGTTGATTCTGTGTATTTTATTTAAATGAGCGACAAGTTTATCTCATTCAAAGTAAAGTATGACCTGGAAGGTTACACAGCGGTTCAATGTTTCTTCACTGTTCATAGCGCTACCAGGAAGTCTTTTCCAGAGAAGTGTGTTATTCACTGTATACAGTATTTTTATATGTGTTCCATGCTAACCATATGATAGACCCTACACTCATTAACTTTTAGGAAGAGGTAGAAATGCACGGAGTCTTACTGCCTGTTAGGGAGAATACGTGAATGTTTCTTCGCAGAAAAATCATAATTGAGAGCTATGCGACGATGGCGCTATATAATATATATATAATATTATAATATATTATATATATATTATAATATAATATATATATATATATATATATATTATATACTATATATATTAAACTGCCGTACATGAACTTTACATCCTAGATGTTACATCACTCAATGAATAATTAATTCTTAAAATAGTATAGCAATCTGCACGTTCCTCCTTCATTTCCTCTTAGGGTCTGAAGTTTATAATGCTAAAGATCGAAAAGACCGTTCACACCCTAGCTTGCTTTGGATCTGTAAATTCAGTAGCAGCCACATGCAACTTCTTTGACAATGTCTGGATTATTAATCGATGGCCTCTTCTAATTTAAGCTCTAAGTTATAAAATGTTTCAACTTCTTTCAGTGCAGCATGAAAGAAAATTTTTTAATTAGGAATGATTAGTGTCACAAGCATGAGAAGAACCTTTTACTTTTATCTTGAGAACAGCTCGAAGCTTTCGACCTAACTCTTCATATCTAGAGAAGCTTTTCATACTCATCTTCTGAGCTTCTGAAAAATGACTTGAGAAGGTAGTATGTTCAGATAGTTGTTCATCACTTACAATATGTTCAGATGTTTTCTTTTCTTCTTTTCTTGCAACCCTTTTATGCAAATGGCACGTTTGCAAAGTGCAGATTTAGTTTTTTTTGCATTGATCTTCATTAAGCCTTCAGCATACATTGAAGAAAAACAGCAAAGTAGAAGACCATTGTCAATGAGAGGGAATTCTCTTTCGTCGCCTGGGTTTTTATTATCTTCAGCATCTAAATATAGATGGTATAAGGGTGAAGGTTGGAAGGTTGAATTTAGAATATAATCCAAATTGAACATATAGGTGCAGGTTAAAAAAAACTCGAAGTTTGGAATTGCATTATTGTTAGATGTGGAAAAGTCGCAAGTAGGGAACTTGTACGAATCGATTGACTCCCTCACAGAGTCATAATTCATACTTTTCAGCTCAATTTTCTGAATCCAACGTCTATCTTGAACAGTTACTCCGATCTCCGACCTCTATTGAAAGATTACCCATCCGACCAACGTCTTCAAAATTACGACTCCGACTCGACTCACACTCACCCTTTTCAAAATTATCGACTCCGACTCCGACTTCCGACTCCCACTACTCTTCAAAACTACCGACTCCCCGATCCGCGACTCCGACTCCGAACTACCGACTCCCACAACCCTGCAAGTCACCCAGTATACAATCTCTCAACCAACGATATCGTCCATCCTTCCATTATGACCAACATCTAATTCTCTCGTTATTTTCTCATTTGCTCTTTTCTTTCCACCACACAACTCCCTAATGTTTCTTCTTCATTTATATCATTATCTTCACCATTCATCCATTGTCCTCGACAGTTTGACCTTAGATTTATGTCTATAGTTTCACTACTATACATTAACACAGTTAACAACATAAATTCATGCAAAACCCTAGCGCGCTCAAAACTTAATAATCTTAAATCCAACGAAGGATTTATTGGTCAGCACATTCACATTCACAATTTCTTCCTTCTTGGCATGTCTGCATATCCTTTCTTTTTTCATCCCAACATATACCCTAAATATTTTTAACTCCAATACTTGTTCAAGCAACTCACCATCTAGCATGACTTCACACCAAGAACTCTCCTCAATCAATACCATAACCTTACTCTTATCTACATTCACTTCCAAACCCCTCCTCTAGCACACCCTGCCAAACCGCCCAACTAATCCCTTCAAACTCTCTTCAGATTCACCACACAATGATAAATCATCCGCATACAATAATCACGGCACCCTTCACTCTCTTCCATTTCCCATCATTCTAACACTTTCCACTGCTTTATTCAAAGATTTGTATGATAGATAGGTTATATGATAATTTTTTTAGCATTGTTAAATATTACTATGTTAATGTTAAATTAACACTGATATATGATTAATTAATATTTTTGTTATAAATATAAAATGAATAATACATTTAGAAAAACCATTAAATATTTTTAATAAATTTTATGTTACATTAATGCAAAGAACTTATTTATGATATGTTTATACAAAATTGAAGCTTAAATATGACTTTAATCAAATGATCAATAGATCACATATGAAAAAGAAGGTTGTAGTGGGGTTTTGATTTATTGATTAATTGATCTATTAATCAATTGATTTATTGATTAATTAATATTATTACGTTATAAACATTAAAAGAATAAAATATTTAATTAAATCATTAAATGTTTCTTATAAATTTTATGTTAATTTCACACCATGAACTTATTTTTAGTTTGTATTAATATTAATGTTTGTGTCGTCAATAATATTCTTATCGCAGATTTTTTTTTTTGGTAATGTAAGTAATGTCCGAATTGCTATGTTGACATCTTTAAAAAGTTAAAAAGTTTATTATGATAGCAATTATTCATAATTCGGTACGGTAGGTAGCATAGGCTATGATATGCTATAGATATGTTAGGTATGTTATGATATGTTATGTTCTTAGATCAGTTAATGCTATGCTACCTTTATTGATATTAAAAACTTTATGTTAACAGTTTATTCAAACGTAAGGCATGTTAAGTTTCGTTAGGATACTTTATGTTCTTAGTACAGGTAGTGTTATGTTGGCTCCGTTGATAAATTTAAATTTTGTTATGTTAGTCTTTGCTGATGTTAAAACCTTATTACGTTATTAATATTTTATTCGAACGTTTGGTATTTTAAGTTTTGTTATGATGCGATATGCTCTTAGTTCAGGTAGCGTTATGTTAACTTTATTAATGAATTTAAACTTTGCTTTTTAACTTTTATTTGTTGATCAGTATAATATATGGGTTAGGTTATGATAAACCTTTGCTAGGTTTTGTTAAATAATATTAGGTTAATGTTAAATTAACATTGATATGTTATAGTTATGTTAGAAAGTGGGTTTGACTAAGGTTTGGAATAATGATAGCTACTTTTCCATTGATAAAGGTGAACTTTGTTAAAGTTAGCAGTTTATTCATGCATAAAGAATAATAGGTATGTTATGATCGTTATGGTCTTAGTTCATGTAATTCTATGTTAGCTTTACTGATATTAAAACTTTGTTTATTTTGACATTTATTAATAATGTTACATAATATTTATACAAAGAGCACATTTCTCATGCATGTCCTGTTATACAAATATTGGAGCTTAAATATAACTTTATTATATATATATATATATATATATATATATATATAATATAATTATATAGTATAATATATATATTATATATATATATATATATATATATATATATATATATATATATATATATATATACAGTATATAAACATAAGAAGAACAAAAGATTTTAGTACAGCTAAAATGTTGTTAAGAAATTATATGTTGTGTAAATACAGACTTATTATCATGTAATGTTTATACAAATTAGATACTTTTATGTTATATTTATACAACGATCTTATTTTTATGTTATATTTACACAAATAACTTACTTCTTTGCTATGTTTATACAACGAACTTATTTTTTATATATTTATATAAAGGACTTATTTTGCGTTAAGTTTATACAAAGAACATATTTTATGTTTTTATACAAATATGTTATTTGTCTAAACATATAAAAAATAAGTTATTTATATAAATATAACATAAAAAGTAAGTTCGTTGTATAAACATAACAAAAATGTAAGTTCTTTGTATAAATAGAACAAAAATAAGTTCGTTGCATAAACATAACTCACATAAAAATATGTTTGTAAAATTCGGTACGATAGATATTATAAGCTATAATATTCTATATTTATGTTAGGTATGTTATGATACGGGCATTGATTAAAAACATTTTATGTTTTTCTAATCTTTATTCCTAATTGATTGCTATAAAGCTATATAAATTCCATCATAAGATTCATAGTCTTTCATAGTATCTACATAATCATTTGGTAGTCGTGTGTTAAATCACTTTTGTGTCAAAACGCATATGAAATAATTTGTTTTTTGCTGTAGAGAGAACTAACATAAATCTATTAAAAATATTGTTTACTAAAGAAGTTACGTTCTTTAATATTTTGACATAATAAACTTATCAATTAATCATATATCAATGTTATTAACATTAACCAAGCAATCTTATACACATACTTAACAAAAATGTATCATACTAATCATAAGCTATCTATCATATATTCACTCTAATGAATTAATTGCTACATCAATAAAGCTAACATAAACATAACCTGATGTAAGCATAAATGTATCATAACAAGCCTAACATTCCTTAAACGTGAATAAACTGCTAACCTAAAGTTTTTAACTTGTTCAACAGCTAATCTCCTAACATAACCTCATAGAAGTCGCTAACATTCTGTACCTACCCAAACAAAAATTGTAAATAAAAATATTATTTAACATCAATAGATATATATATATAATTAACACATGAAAATAAAATAGTTTAGTTTAAATAAATCTTTTAATACAAACATTTCATTTTTTTTAACTAACCTTTTATTCTTTTACTTAACATATCAAAAAGGATTACTTATCATTATCCGAACTAAGAACATGCAGTTTCATAACAAGTCTAGCATACTTTAAGGAATAAATTCCTAGCATTAACAAAGTTCGTGAAGTATCAATGGTAAATAAGCTACATTAGTGTTACCCCCGAAGGGGTTTGTAAATGTGAGGCGTTGACCCTTCGAAGAAGGGTTAGAGGCAGTCTCTACGGGCTGACGGACAGTTAGGTTTTTTGAGATAGTTATGTTCTAATTCAGTTGTGTTATGTTGGCTTTAGTTACAAGTTTAAACTAATGGATTATCTTGGATATTATAAATTGCTAAAACCTTGTGTGGTATGATATTTAATTTCCTATTACATGTACAGGATGAGAGTAACGCTGAATGGATGTCTCCAACTCATGTCGTGTTCCGCGAGTTTTGTGATGGCTTAAGTTTGGTCAACTTAATGCTTTTTGATAATGAAGGTTAGGTATTGATAAACTTTAATATTTTTCTTACATTAAAATTTCTCTGTTAAACATTATATTGATTTGCTATAGAGATGGGTTTGGAAAAGGGTGGTTTATATTAAGTTTGGCAATAATTATCGCTTACTTACCGTTTGATAAGTGTGACCCTTGTTTAAAGGTACAGTTTATTCTTCATAGGTATGTTAGGCATGCTTTATACGTTTTGTTCTTAGTTAGGTATGATAGGTTGCTCAAATGATGTTAAATTTGTGTATGCTTGAACATTATTAATAATTTTACGCAAATGTTCATACAAATAATACTTGTTTATTTTATGTTACTTTAGCTAATTCTATTAAAATATATCTTTATATTGTCAATGGATAACAGATGGTATGTATGGGAGAGGTAGGATGAATTCCTGAATGATAGATACTTCCACCAGGAACTGGAGAATCAAAAGTTGAATTAAAAGAGACAAAAATGTTTTAAATACATTATTATATATATTTTTGGTACATATATATATTGTTTTAGTTTTAATAATTGTTTTATATAAAAGGAAACTTATTTTTGTGTTATGTTTACACAACGAACTTATTTTCATGTTATATTTATAGAAAGAACTTATTTAATGTTATATTTATACAAAGAACTTATTAGTTTGTTATATTTATGCAAAGAACATATTTTTGCGCTAAGTTTCTACAAAGACTTGCTTTTGTGTATATATTATCAAAATTCTATACCAAAATATGACGATAAGCGCAGAGCGGATGGGCAATTTGGGAGGGGATGTGGTGTGGTTTTTGCGTTATTGCTTTACTTAGCTGATTTTGAGTCAATAACGTACATATTATTTAATAAAAAACTTTAAATTATTTTGGTAAAAAAAAAATGTTTTACAAAATTTTTTTTAAATAAATAAAGTTATAAATAAAAGTTTTAAGATAAAAATATAAATAAATAAATAAAAATAAAACTATAAAAGTAGAATAATATTTTAAAAATAGTAAAAGTTTAACATACACAATAATATTAATAAATTAAACTTATACAAAATAAACATAATAATAAGAAATGTTAAGCAAAAATTAAATGCAGAAAGCTGAAAAAATAATAAAACCTTAACAAACAAAATAAAGCATAAAATAAATAAAAACTTTAAACAAAATAAAACATAAAATAACAAGAACTTTAAGCAAATAATAAGTTCAGAAATATAAAAAAAAAAAAAATAAAAAACAAATAAAAGCAAAATTAATAAATAAAACTTTAACCAAAATATAAATGTAAAATAAAAAACAAAATAATTAAAAACTTAACAGACAAATGAAAACATAGAATAAACAAATAAAACTTTAAAAATATGTATAAAAATGAAGCTTATGCAATAATAAAAACTTAACAAACAAAATAAAACTTTATATGAAAAAATATAACTTTAAGCAAAATATAAATACTGTGCATACACAAGAAATGAGATAGTTGAGGCATGCAAAAGAAATGAGATTATGAATATTAATGGTAAAATATAAATGTTGGGTTAGATTACGTTTATAAAACGGAACACAGATGCATTTCTATAATTATGTATTATTGAAAACAGTCATGTGTTCAGTAAGGATGTATTAAGATTTAGTTAGATAAATATATGTTAGTTATTTGTTTTTCAGTGGATAATAATAAAGAATTTTGGTATGTTTCTGTTTCCCAAAAATTTAAAATTTAATATAAGAAAAGGAGAGAATCATAAAGACATTTATATAATATATAATATGTATATATCTTAAGTAACATTCTGTTCCAAATATTTTCCTCTTCTTTGATTTTCTATAGAAAAAAATGAGATTATTAATTACATTTCATTTTTCTCCAACTTCTTTGCATTACATAATTTTAAACACTGCGTATCGGAGAATATTTAACTTTGATTAGGAATAAGTTTTGGATTTTCCAAACTCTATTGACCATTAAAAAAATTATAATGTATTGATGAAGTCTTCACTATTTAAAACATGGAGTCGCTTTGTCCACTAGTAGGCGAAGTAACCTCATCTTGTCACCCGAAAGTCATTTTGATTGTTATATAATGGATCTATTAAACATATTAATATAGACACATATAGTATATCCACCATGCGCAATGTTAGCTATCATGCCTTTAGAATCTAACTTTATCGTTTATAGTTTTTAAAAAAACCCCTCAATGTTAACTTTATTGCAGACAAACACATAATTGTTTAAAATACTGTAAGCGATCCTGGATTTTGAAGACTGGATAGGAATACTTTTAGCTACTACTCACTAAATAAAAAAAGAGGTTTATAAATTATCTATTTTTTAGATAAAAGTTCAAAGTTACTCTATTCAAATACCCTCACCCCCTTTTCCTTTTACTTCATAAGACAAATTACTAAATTAGATTTATGAAAGAGAAACAATTAATTTGTTTCATATATTTGAAGATCATGATCTGTGTTTTGATGTTTGGAAATAGTTTTGAAAACACGATAATATAATTTAAGAATATAAAGAATTTATGAACAGGGAGATTTTGGGATCGACGTTTATCACGAATAATCCAATTAAAATGTATAAACACTTATTTTGAATTACTCATAAAATTTGTTTTGACTTTCGAGGAAAGTTTAATAACATTTATTAATAATAAAAATACTGAATAAACACCTCAATTAATAAGCCAAGAAAAATAGAAATATTCAAAAACTTCTCTTCTCTATTTTTATTTTATTTATGTATGTATGTATGTATGTATGATAGTATGATATGTATGTATTCTATGTATGTATTATGTATGTAATGTATGTATGTACTATCTACGTATGTATATACGTATATTCATGTATTCGCGAACTTACACAATCATTCATAGTGATATATTCTATATATATATATCTATTATTATATATTATATATAATATATAATCATATATATATATATATTATATAATATATTATATATATTATATTATATATTATATAGTATATATAAAATTATATTACTATATATATTTATATATAGCAGCTTTATCAGCATACAAATGCTATCGACATACTGAGAGTTCCAGCGGAGTAATACTGTCAAAAGAGTAGACTGTTAAAAAGCACACAGCTTTGCACTGTCAAGACAAGTATGAAACGAAAACACAGTTAAAAAATTAAGAAATAATATGTTTATAAACGTCAATAATTAGAATTACTCTTCAGTTTTCTCTATAATAAACCACTTAAAAATCGTCTGGCAAACCACAGTCAAGTTACGTTTTATTTCCAAAATTAGGGCGGCAATGGCCTCCCCTGCCACGCCACCAGAATTATGTAATGATGTATGTATGCTAGTTGTATTATGTATGTACTGTATGTATGTATGTATTTACATTTATATTCCTCTATCTATCTATCTATGCTATCATCTATCTATCTTATCTATCATCTATTATCTATCATCTATCTATCTCACTCTCTTCAGCAATCTACTTCATCGTTAATTGTACTTCTCCATGTTGAAAGAGTCTTATTCTCAACATCATGTATTTCCCTTACATTTCTGACCCCATCCCTTTCTGTTTTAATAACAATTTCCTGTTTAATAATGCTAGAAACCCATAAGAAAACGCTTGCCAGAAAAGAAACTATACTCAATAGTTTATTTTCTTTCTGTCTTATTTTATTAAACCAGTTCCGTTTGGGTTTTTCGTTGTCATTTTGAAATTGGAAGAAAATAGAGATTGTGCTCAAATTAGTATCCATTGGAATTAATCATATTTTTTTTCTATTTACTATCTAATATTTATATATATATATATATATATTAAGATGAATTATATATATATTATAGTATATATTATTATATTATATATTATATATAATATATATTATATATATATTATATATATAATATTAGATATCATTGTATAATTATATATATTATATATATACTATTATATTTATATTATTATATGGAGATATATTACTATATATATATATATATACTATATCTTATATTATGATAATTAATATAATAATCTAAGAGTAGTCAGTGAATAACAAACAGAAATTTTATGCTTCACACCAAAACTGTTTCATGAAATTCCATCACGAATAATTATATATATATATTATATAATATCATAATAATATATATATATTGATATATATATATATATATATATATATATTCAGATGTACTACTAAATATATATATATGTTAATTTATATATATAATATATATATATCATATAGTATATATACATATATATCATAGTATACTATATATATATCATATATATATATATTATATAATATATTATATATATTATATATATTATATAATATTATTATATATATATATATAATATTACATTTCTTTTTTAAAGTCACCACCACTCACGGCTGCGTCACTTTTCAGAGAGGGGACAGAATAAAAAAGGAAAACCAAACCCAGAGTCCTAACGTTACGCAAAATCTCTTCAGTGAGGGCAGAGGTGAGGATTAAGAAAGGAAGATATAAAATACATTGGAAAATACAGAAAAGCAGGAGTCCACTGGACAGAAGTTAGCTTAGAAAGAAGAGGCACACAACGAACAAGTCTGCGGTTTTCAACTCATTGCAATATTCATCGTTGAGGCAAGCCACCCTTGTAAATCAGGAGCAAACGCAAGGGTGCTGGAATTCGAGAGGTCAAACTCCCCCGAGCAGCTGCCACCGTGTATCATATAGAAAAGAGATAGATTGCAAACCTACGGCACGTCGCTAAGATATAGATTGGTCAAGGAGCTGAAAGAACGAAGTTTATTGAGTCCTAGCTCTGACTCCAAACTCTTATCCAATACGAAGCGGTGGGCGCCGGAGGCTGCCCCCCCAAATGTTGAGAAAAAAAACCAGTACTCCAAACAAGGGTCGATGAGATCCTTCTGTACATTTTGCCGCTGTTCAAGGGAAAAAAAATTCCCACAACCTGAACAGAACTTCAAGGCTTCTTTGAGCTGTACCTTAGCCATCTTATGTTATTGAGGTATCCAAGACAAATGGTGTTATGTTGAGACCAAAATCTTTATGCTAGTTCCAGGTGAGACGTATAGGCAGTTGAAGGAATATAAAGTTGCGAAGGTGTTTTTTTGAGGACGGAAAGATTAGTTTAGGAAGTTCGCAGTTTAATAAGAGTTGAATTTTACCATGAGTTGCTGTGACCCCAATAGGAAGATACCATCCAGGCTGGCGAAAGACTTAGAATAGGAAAGCCTGAAAGAGAGAAGAAACTCTAGATGCAAAAGAGGGAAGGATGGAGAACTGAGAATAATGAAAGTTAGAGATGGGGGAACAAAATTTACACTAGATGGAAAATGAAGGCTGAGAAAGTCATGGTGATAAAGTTGGGAAATAAAGGTATAAAGGGAAAACGAACTTGAGGAACACCCCATTGAACAGGAAAGGAAGAAGAGCGCCGCTCCATCACGAGTCTGATATGGAGCTTATCAGAGAGAAAACCTAGACAAGTATAAGTAAGAGGAACAGAGACGCAACCGTTGCTACCGGTCAAATCTTTGGATTGACAACGCTTACCACGTAAGACTCCCCTTAGTCCCTAAGAGCAGAGAAGACTATCCAGTTAGATAGGAAAGTATGTCACCAGTTAACCTCGGGCGTCAAAAGCCGTACTGATGATCGGAAAGAAGGGAATAATACCCAGAATGATTCAGGAAATTCAGAAGTTAGAGAATTGCAAGTTTTAAGATAGATACCAAATTGAAGAGCTATAGGGCGATGTTTGCAAGGTCAAGAGCGGCATCTTTTTTCGGGAACGCTGAACTATGCGTTCCAGCAATCGAGGAAAGTATTAGTAATAGAGACATAGAGAGTAAGTTGGACGACGGCAGGCACAGCTCAGAAGCACACTCCCTTGAAAACACGGGAGAATGCACCCGGGCACTAGACTTCCTGAGCGTCATTAGATCTAAGGATTACATCATACGATCATGTGTTGGATCACGGTAGTAAAGACATGGGGAACATGAGAGGAGAGGGAGTAGGAGGAGGGATGTAGTAGTGGTAGAAGTAGAATTAGATGAAAAAAGAGGCCAAAAGTCATTGATTTCGCCTTTTCAAGATAGGAAGACTTCTAGCAACAGAATCTCAGAGGCGAATAGGGAGCAAGGCAGATGTTACAAAGTGTTAGTATGAGTGTTTTTGGCAGACGGCCTAGGAATTCTATTCAGTTGGAGACAGAACCAAGGAAAGGTTGGCGCATACTTTCTTTAGTGATAAGAGCTCTTAGCCTGTCAAAATAGTAGCCATTTCACGCATTCCAAGCAGAATGAAAAATTATAGGATGGTAGGGATCTAGAGTTTTTCATGCCCGGATACGCAAGGTCTCCCTCCTACTGTATGTATGAGAACAAGCTCCAATCCAACCAGGATAAGGAGGAGAACAACGATTTATACGGCTATATATTATATTATTAAATATAGTATATATATAACTATATATATGAATACTATATATACTATATATATTCTATATATATTATATGTATATAGTAATATATATACTATATCATGTTTTACTAATATATAGATAGTATAACAAGTATGATTTATTATAATATATATATATAACTTAACTTATAATTATATATTTTGGATCATAACAATATATTATATTATATATATATGCTGATAATTATTTATCATAATCATAATAATTCATATATATTATATATCATAACATTATTATATTATAATATATATTATAATTAGTATATAGATTTATATCTATATATATAGTATGTGTATATCTATATACTATATATAATACTAATATATATATATGATTTCTATTATGATACTATATATATATTATATATATATATATATAATGATAATTATATACTAGATATATAATATATATAATTAGATATATATATAGAAATTATATATTATTGACCCATAATTGTATTGGAAAATTTGAAGTGTAAAATTTTATGGTAAGTGATTTATAAATTGTTTCATTCACTTAATTAACAAATTAACAATATATATCGTGGATAGCAGTCGGTGTATATTGTTCCTCATTTCGCAACAGTTCGGTGTCTATCCCCAGACGAAGGCAGTGAAAAATTTCCAGGAATATGTTTTTTCTTCAATTTACATATTTGATTTTACATTAAAATTGCAATATTTAAATCTAAAATATAATTATTAATTAGATAGGACAGGTGCGACACCTGGTGATGTCGCCTTAACGGGAGCTCGCTCGGTTGCTTTATAAACTGTTCTTGATCCAACTTTTTTGGCATTGGAGCGATTAGTCTCAAGGGTTGTATAGCATTGGGTTTATGATTGTCTACATTCGGCATCTAGCGGATATGGCTTCAATCCGCAGGAAAGGCATCGTATTCTTTATCTTCCATATTGTTCTTTCTTTATAGACTCTTCTCAATTGCGATTATATGCAATATTTTAGACATCTAATATATATATATATTAACGTATATATTCATATAACCGATATATATATATATACTCTCATATATATATACTATAAATATTTAGATTATATATTATATATATATATATATATACTATATTATATATATGGAGGAGAATTTAGCTATTATCACTACTATATTAAATTATTCTTCTTAATCAATTACCCTAACTTTTCTTTGAGATCATATCACTGGAGGACAGACTTTCGAAACATTTTTATTAATTTAACCAAATCCCAAAAGTACGTTGGAATCAAGGTTTAAACCTAACCTTGTTCCAAGTCATTATTCACAATAAAGCAAAAAAATTTAAGCATTTAGAAAGATTCGAGATAACTTATTGATCGGTTTGGATGGTTCGAAAGAACAGACCTTTTGTAGAACAGGGAAAAGCTCATAAATTCGTTTTGAATCATCGGAGACGTCATAACCAAACAATTTCAAATGTTAAAATTTTTTTGCTTTTATTGTGAATTCATTCAGACTTGAAAAAGGTTGTATTAACGAAAGCTTGTCTAATGCCTACTATTTATTGTGTTTATTAAATATTAAAAATGTGATTTTAAGAATGACTTTATATGTAATATAATCCTCAAAGCAACTTAGCGTACATTGAGATAAGAATTATTTATATAGGATCAATATATCATAATAAATATTATATACTATTATATATAATAGTATAAGGTATATAATATTATTGATATATAATTACATATATTTATACTTACTTTATATATATATATATAATATATAGGATATAGTATATATATATTATATATAATATATATAATAATATATAATAATTATATACAATTATATACTTATACCTATATAGTATTATATAAATCTTTATTTAGTATATATTATTATATATATATATCATATTTAAAAGTTTGCCAAAAGAAATTATTTTAAAATTTGCGCAGCTCCTCGAACACAGATTCCAAATGAAATTAATTTAAATGTATAAGAATTTACATTTCTATAATCCTGAATCGTAATTTTTTTTTGGTAATTATTTCAATTACTTTGAATCATAAGGTCTCGCTTTTCTTCCTCTTTCACTCTAAAATATTTATGTAAATCATTTCTTAGTGCTTAAAGAGTCATTTAATTTCCTCCCTCCAATATTAATCACTTAACAGACTATCCTTCTTCTTTCTAATTTCTCTCGTTTCGCCCTTCTGTATTCCGCTTCCTCTCTGGTTTTACTGCTCCTACAGTCGAAGTTAGCTACTATTAATTAATATTAACAAAAAAAGTAAATTCAAATTAATATTTATTTTTAAAATAAATAGGTGTATTTGAAAAGAAGAATTTTTTAAAAATTTCCAGGCCTGGGTTAGGCAGTATGTATTTTATAAAGTAGCGCCACCTCTTTACAAAATTTCCATTGATGATTATTTTCTAAATTAATTATATTCAATAACATTATATATTTCATATTTAAATATTTTTATATTATTTCCCCTATTGTGTCTTAGCGTGGGACCTAGGTGAAAGCGTTAGCTAAAATTTAATGGCTTATCGGACAGGGTTGCAAAGAAAATGAATACTTCTTAGTGGCATTTAAACTTTTTAATCTTTTTTTTTTATTCCAATCATTAAATTTTTAGCTGTCAGAATTACAATTATTACGAAAATACACGCGCAAATTAGTACCTCAATATTGCAATACTAATATATTATACTAGTTTACCTTCTTCCTATAAAAATAGATTTACTCTCACACCTCAAAGTTATTTCTATCAACTTAAAGATTTAAATCTTTTCGAAAATTCAAAATTCATCATTTACAGATGAATTTCAATAAAAGTAATTATAAAAAAAGTTTAAATTATGTGAGAATTCTAATAACATAATTACTGAATATTTATCTCTTTTAAGTAAAAATCTCCTCACTCAAATTTCTATCGAAACAAGGCATAGATTATTATTATTATTATTATTATTATTATTATTATTATTATTATTATTATTATTATTATTATTATTATTATTATTATTATTATTTATTATTATTATTATATCTATTATTATTATATTATTATTATTATTATTTATTCATTATTATTTATTATTTATTTTTATTATTATTATAAGTTAATATTATTAATAATATTATTATTAATAATATTATTATTTCCGATTATTATTATTATTATGATTATGATTAGATTATGATATGATTATGATTATGATTATGATTATGATTGAATGATTATGATTATGATTGATGATGATGATTATTTATTATATTATTATATATTATTTATTTTATTATTATTATTATTATTATCTATATATTTGTTATCAATTATTATTATTATTATTATTATTAATCATTATCATCGATTATTATTATTATCATTATTATATATTATATATATATATAATATATGTATATATAATATATATATATATATATATATATTACTATATATATATATACTATATAGATATATATAATATATACTATATATATATATATATATATATATATATATATATCATTTATCATATTATATAATATAGTATATATATATATATATATATACATATATATATATAATATATATAAATATATATATATATATAGAATCATAAAATATATATAATATAAATATAAATATATATATATATAATATAATATATATACCTAATATATATATATATATATACTATATATATATAATATATATATATATATTTATATATATATATAATATATAAATATATATATATATATATAATATATATTAATATATATATATATATATATATATATTATAATATATATTAAATGGTATATATATATATTATATATATATATATATATTATATATATACTATCTATATATATATATATACTATATATATATATATATATATATAAATATATAATATAATATATATACGTATATATATATATACTATATCATTATATCTATATTAAATATAATATGTGTGGTGTGTGTGTTTATGTATAAATATAATATTATTAAATAAAAACACATAACATAACAATAACACGAACAAATAACAATAAAACCAATAACAATAACACATTAACAATAACATAACAATAACAAAACAATAACGATAAGTATAATAATAAATAACACATAAACAATAACATAAACAATAACGAATAACAATAACAATAACAATAACAATAATTAATAATAATCAATAATAATAATAATAAAATAAGTTAATAATAATAAATAAAATAATAATTTATATTTGTATAATAATAATATAATAATAAATATAATAATTATAATAATTATAATAATTTAATAATTATTATAATTATAATAATTATAATAATTATAATAATTATAATAATTATAATAATTATAATAATTATAATATTATAATTAATTATAATAATTATAATAATTAAATATTAATATATTTATTATATATTATAATATTTATAATATTTATAATAATTAAATAATTATTAATAAATAATAATTATAATAAATTAATAATAATTCATAATAATTATAATAATTATAATAATCTATACATATTATAATAATTATAGAAATTATAATAATTATATAATTATAATAATTCTATAATATATAATTTTTTTATCTTTTTATTACATAATATTCAATAATATATAATAATTAACAACTCCATACTGTTTCTTTTAAGTCCAATTTTCTAATAATTATAAACATTGAAAAAATTATAATATTATAATAATTATAATAATCTATAATAATTTATAATCAATTATAATATTTACATAATTCATAATCAATAATAATAATCAATAATAATAATCTAATAATAATAATAATAATAATAATAATAATAATTAATAATAATACATAATAATAATAATATAACTGAATAATAATAATAAAACAATAATAATTCATAAAATAATAATAATACATCAATAATAATAATAATTAATAAAAATGAATAATAATAATAATAATAATAATTAATATAATAATAATCAATAATAATAATAAGAGATATTAATAATAATAATAATACATAATAATAATAATAATATAATAACTAACTAATAATAATAATATAATAATAATAATAATAATATAAATAATAATAATAATATTAATAATAATAATATTAATAATAATAATTATTAATAATAATAATAATAATAATAATGATAATAACGAATCGGATTATTATCTAAATAACTATTAATAAATAACATATATAAAAAAATATATCCTAATTATTGCTATCCCATGAAGCTATATATAAATACAAGGTCCAGTTGCCCCAGCTCTTAATATTGTATTTTCATTGAAAAATGTTTTGGTATTTTCACTTTATGCCGTTTTATTGAAGGTAGTTACAATTAAAAACACCTGGTAAAAAACGATTTATTACTTTCTGCTAAACAACCGGAGTTCTGTGGTTGAGCTATACAATCTCATTAACACTACACTTAGAAACTGCATAAACCAGGATATACATAGGCAAATTATATATAATTTTTTAACGTACCTATCATTCAGTACACATTAACATCATTCACATACAAGCAGCTGTATAATTAACATTGTTCTTCTAACGCTACGTAACTGCGACAATCATCGATCTAATTATTATCTTACACATATTATAATCTTATCTTATTATAATTACTATTATTATTAAATTATTATTATTATTTAACTTATTATTATTATTATAATATTTGATTATTAGAACTATTATTACAATAAGAAATATGTTATGACTATGACATCTATAATTATTATGAATTATTATAATTCGTTATATCTGTTAGTATTATTCATTATATTATCAAAAATAACAATGTGCTTAATACTTATATAAGCTTTTATTATTAATTAATTATATATCTTGTATTGTCTACGAATATTATTATTATAATTATTATTATTATAATTTTATTATTTATAATTATTATTATTATAATTATTATTAGTATATTATTATATTAAATATTATTTTATAATTTATTATTATAATTATTTATTATTATAATTATTATTAGTTATAATTTATTATATTATAAAATTATTATTATTAATAATTAGATGTTTTATAATTATTGTTATTATAATTATTATTATTATGATAATTTTTATTATAATTATTATTATATAAATTATTTATTATTATAATTTATTATTTTAATTACCGTTAATTATTTCTTAGAATTATGATAATTTTTATCAATCTAAATTATTCATTATAATTATTATTTATTATAATTCTTATTATTATAATTATTATTATTATAATTATTATTATTATAATTATATTATTATAATTATTATTTCTATTATTCTTCGCGTACGTAGATATTATCATTATCGATTATTCTCATATAATTATTATTATTAGATTATTTCCCTAATTGTAATTTGTTTTCATTCTTAATTTTTATTATTATTATTTTATTATTTTATTTATTATTATTATTTATTATTATTATTTTATTATTATTATTTTATTATATTGATTTTATTATAATTTTATAATTTCAATTAATATAATTATATAATTATAATTATAATATAATATATAATTATAATTATATTATAAACATAAGTATATTACAATTATGAGATATAATAATATTAATAATATAATAATTATAATTAATGAATAATAATAATAATATAATAATTAAATAATAATTAATAATAATAATAATAATAATAAAAACTAATAATAATAATAAATAATAATAATTATAATAATATAATAATAACAATAATAATAATAATAAAAATATAATAATTATATAATTATAATAATTATAATAATTATAATATGTCTGTTTTATATAATAATTAATATTAATTAGAAAATTTATAAGAAATATAATACAGTTTATTACTTGTATTAAACATTATAAATAAATTTACAATTAGGAGGAACTTCATTATAGTATAAATTCTTATAAATAAAAATCTACAATAGATTATAATATTATAATAATATAATATTATAATAATTATTAATATTATAATAATATATAATAATTATAATAATTTAATTATTAATAATTATAATTAATAATAATAATCAATAATAATAATAATAATAATAAATAAAATAATAATAATAATAATAATAATAATAATAATAATAATAATAAAATAATAATAATAAATAATATTAATAATAATAATAATAATATAATAATAATAATAATAATAATAATAATAATAATAATAATAATAATAATAAAATAATAATAATAATAATAATAATAATAATATAATAATAATGATAATAAATAATAAAAATAATATAATCAATAATAATAATGAATAATAAAATAGATAATAATAATAATAATATAATAATTAAAAATAATAATAATAATTAATAATATAATTAATAATAATACAATATTAATAATAATATAATAATATAAATAATAATAGATAATATAATAATAAAAATAATAATAAATAATATAAATATATAATAATAATAATAATAATAATAATAATAATAATAATAATAATAATAATAATAATAATAATAATAATAATAATAATAATAATAATAATAATAATAATAATAAAATAATAATAATAATCAATATAATAATAATTCAATAATAATAATAATAATAATAATATAAGATAATAATAATAATAATAATAATAATAATAATATTAATAATAATAATATTATAATAATAATAATAATAATAATAATGATAATAACAATCGATGAGAACTAATAATATTAATAAATAAAATATATAAAAATATATCCTAATTATTGCTATCCCATGAAGCTATATATAAATACAAGGTCCAGTTGCCCCAGCTCTTAATATTGTATTTTTTTTAAAAAATGATTATTTAATTGTTTTTGAAAATATTTGAAGTAACTACAAATAAATATTCCTGGTAAAATAACGATTTATTACTTTTGCTAAACAACGAGTTTGTGGTTGAGCTATAAATCTATTAAATACATTAGAAACTGATAAACAGGATTATACATAGGCCAAATTATATATTAATTTTTAACGTATATATTAGTAACATTACACAATATTCACATACAATCAGCTTATAATTAAATTGTTCTTCTAACGCTACTAACTGCGACAACTCATCCTATTATTATTATAATTATTATAATTATAATTATTATAATTATTATTATTATTATAATTATTATTATTATTATAATTATTATTATTATTATAATTATTATTATTATTATAATTATTATAATTATTATAATTATTATAATTATTATAATTATTATAATTATTATAATTATTATAATTATTTAATTATTATTATTATTATTATTATTATTATTATTATTATTATTATTATATTATTATTATATTATAATTATTATTATAATTGTAATTATTATTATAACATTATAATTATTATTATAATTAATAATTATATATTATATATTAATTATTATTATTATAAATTATTATTTATTATAATTATTATTATTATAATGATATATTATATATTATTATTTTTATAATTATATTATTATAATTATAATTATTATAATCTATTATATTATAATTATTTATTATTATAATTATCTATTATATTAATTATATAATTATAATTGTTATAACTATAAATTCATTATCGCATTTCACGTCAAAAGTTATTAATTTATTAATTCATAATGCTTATAACAAAATGAGTTTAATCAGTCAATATCTTTTCTTATCATAATCAATCGATAATTTATTATTCATTATATTATTATATTATAATTATTATTATTATAATTATTATTTTATAATTATTATTATTTATAATTATTATTATTTATAATTGTTATTATTATAATTATTATTATTATTATTATTATTATTATTATTATTATCCTTTTTTTTTATCTAATTATATTATTTCAGTATTATTGGTGCTATTGGATTTATTATTATTATTTATTATTATTATTTTGATATATTATTTTATTATTATTATTTTATTATTATTTTTATTATGAATTATTAATTAAATTATAATTTAATTATAATTATAATTATAATTATAATATAATTATAATTATAATTATAATTATAATTTCTATTATGGTTGTTTCAATTATAATTATTACAGATAAATATAATAGTAAGAATAATGAAAAATAATCATAATAAATATAGAAATATTATATGTTGTAATTATAATAATTATAATCCTATAATAATTAAATAATTATAATAATATAAATAATTTAGTAATAATGATATAATAATAATAATAATTATAATAATAATAATAATAATAATAATTATAATAATATATAATAATTATTTTAGAGATAATATTAAATATATTTATCATATTTTATAATTAATTATATAATTAATAATAATTTATAATTAATTATAATAATTATTAATAATATAATAATTATAATAATCTAAATAATTATAAATAATTATAATAATTTAATATTATAATAATTATAATAATTATTATGTAATGAGGGTAATTTTAATAATTATGTTTATAATAATTATAATATTCATAATAATAATAAATTAATACTATAATTAATTATAATAATTATAATATTATATAATATGAAGAATGTTTTTTGCTTATACCTTTATATAAATTACAAATTGGTGATTTAAAATGAAAAATTTAAAGAAATCCACTATAATAATTATAATAAATAATAGAAAAAAAATTCTCTTTCTATTCTAATCAAGGAAAATAATTT
>JABUQX010124267.1:0-5000 GCA_015478945.1 Trachelipus rathkii | reverse complement strand
TATAATTTATATATATATATATATATATATATATATATATATATATATATATATATATATATAATATATATAACATATATTAATATATATATTATATATAATATCTATATTAATATATAATATATATATATTATATATAATATATATATAAATACATTATATGTATATATACCATTAATATATATACATAATGTATATATACATATATATCTATACACTAATGTATATAACATATATATATACATATATATTATACCATATAAACTATTTTATAACACATATTATATAACAATTTATATATATATATATATATATAATATATATATATATATATATATATATTATATATATATATTATATATATATAATAATATACAGATATTGTATAATACACTCTATATATATACATTATATGTATTATAACATATATATATATATTAATATATGTATATTATATGTTTATATTATATATATATATATAAACAAATTGTTTTTGTATATTGCTTTGCGTGACTCATTCTAAACATTCAAAAATACCTTAATATGAACATAAGTGAGAGCTCAATAATTAATTGAACTGATATTATATATGCCTCAATAATATATATGGTATATGTATTGAGTGTAGTCTATACAAAGTGCTATATGAATTGACATTCAATTTCTTAAACAAAAATTCCAATGTGGAATGAATACAAAATATATTGTATCTAGATTTAATTAGTCTTCTGCAGCAATGGAACGGGAGATATTAAAACACTTTTATATTTTAGTATTATAATGGACATGGAAATAAATTAATAACCTTATATATTATCCTATTCTAAATTATTTTATAACCTTATATAACTCCTATTCTAAATTATTTTATCAAATTACTTAAATTTAACAGAGGACCAATATTCTTCGGAAACAGGAAACAGAGCAGCGTACACACAAATCGTAAATCTAATTTTTCACATTAGATCAACAAATTAAACCAAAGGCAAATCTTCTTCGTTTAGGACCCGAGGCCGGAGACAGTAAGCATCAGCACTTGTAAAATATCCAAAAAGAGAGAGGTAAACAGTTAATCGACTATTGGCAATTTTTGCTCAAATAGCAATAAACAAATATTAAGTTTCTTATTTTTAAATGACACTTTTTACGTTTAAATAAATAATCTGTGACAGTTTTCTTTTCTTAAATTTTAAGCACCTTATAATAATGTCTTGGCAACTCTAAAATTTATCTGTCCGAAACTGACACAATTTAGTAAATAGTTAAGAACTAAGAACGTCACTATTCAAGGCTTATTTTTAAATAAAGTAAAGCACTTACAGTTTGAATATCCTTTTGTAAACTTTATTCACTCACTAAAATAGTATTCTGGTTGAATAATTAATATTCCGTCTGACCAAATTTCACCTCTGTGTTGGTAACCATCACTGTGAAAACTGCTTTCTTATCGAGCGGCGACTTTAACTAATTTCTGGTGATTGTAAGTCTAAGGTATCGGTCCAAGTTTGCTTCCCGAAATCAAGTTACCGGAATTTTTCTACTCTTATAATTCACTATGTAAATTTAACTAATAATAACGAATATTTCTTATGTAAAATATCAAATATAACAATTTTTAATAATCTTTGACTAACTACCGAATTTAATTCAGAATTTATAACTTCCGTTCTTTCATCTGCCTGTTTTTATAAGACTTTAAACCGATATCCTTCGAGCTAAGTTTATTCTTCCTTGTCCTTCTTTATTATATAGATTCTGAGGCAATCTTAAGTTTGCTTACAGTCGTAATATTTTTACTCGACGTCTACCTTTTGTGATACATGATTTTATACTCTTAGTGGGATTTGCTATATTATATTTATAATTATAAAATATATATATTATATTATATATATATATTTAATATATATAATATATTAAGTAGATATATATATATATAATATATATTATATATATTAATATAATAGTAATATAGATTATATAATATATATATAATATTATATATTATATATAATATATAAATATATATATATATATAATATTATAAATTAATTATAATATATATAAAGATATATATATATATATATAATATGTATTATATTTTTATATATTATATAATTACTATATGATATATATATATATCATATATATTATATATAGCCCCTTGATATAAATTATATATATATAGATAGATGATAGAGAAATATATAATATATTAAGTAAGAATATATTATTAAATATCATAGGATATAATATTAGAATTATATATTATTATATAATGTATATAAAATATTATATAAGTATATATATATTTATTATATATATGATTATATAAATTATATATATAAATAGTATTATTATATATATATATAGATATATAAGAATATTAATATTAGATATATGTGGTATATAAGAAAATATTATATATATAAGATATATAATTAATCTTATATATAATTCTTGTATTATATAATATGTAAGTTATAGGTTGATAATAAAACCATAGTGAGGTAATATTATTTCGTGACCAATAAATAGTATATAGTGGGAAAGAAGATAATCAGTACATAGCTAAACTATAGCCAAAACTAGTAAATATATATATATATAATTATATATATATAGATGAGTGTGATAATATATTATATATAATTTATATAATATTAGTAAGCTGGTGAATAAACATACAAAATGATAAGATGACTAGAATTTGAAAACATACTTTAGAATATATGAATTTTGAATGATGCTCATTACAGATAACAACTGAAAATGTGTTAAAAAAGTAAGGTTAATGTCAAGATTATGTTATCATGATCGCCCAACTTACCTGAATCTTTTTTATTTAAAAACAAAAATATATATGTAGCCATGATATATATACCTCAGTTAAATAGCTTAAAATATACCTTAAACATTATTCATTACTATTGCATATTAATCAGAACTGTACATTAAGTACAATTATTCATAGAAATCGAAGCATTTTGTCCGTAATTTGAAGGTATTTCTTATTATCGAGAATGTTTAGTTAGGTATTAGTTTATTGCACCATGTCGAGAAGTATGACAATCGACTACTACTAGTAAAACTCAGACGGAAACAATCTGTTGAACGAATGCTTATCAAACATACGAAGACCGAAATGAACAACGGATACTTTGGTAGGGAGAATTTGTTGTAATTACTATAATCCAAAAATTATATCAACATAATTATCATTATTAAGAAGATAATTAGGTTAGGGATGTGTGATGAAGTGGTAACTTCCACCAGGTTATCTAGAATCATCCATTTGTAGGAAGTGGCGTTGAGTATGAACGTTAGCTGACTCTTTAATCAGAAATGCAGTCGAACATTGCACATTGGTGGAGAGAAATATCTTTCTTTCTTGCGTATGTAAAGATTTGATGACATTAGAAAATCTTTAACTTATTGATTCCCGTAATTCATCTGCAAACACCAGCTAGCAACAAGTGTCTTTATATTGACATAAAAATTAAGTAGATTGATATTCTGATTTCGGAGCACTGAGAAATGATGTTCTGATCAACTTCATAGATGTAAAGGTTTTTGATACTGTGATACCAAATAGTGAATATTCTATAAATTCACTCATCTTGACATCAGAAGGTGTAATTGGGAGCGATATTGAACCTAATAATGGGAATGATTATAATAGATACATTCGAATAGTTACATGATACGAAAAATCATTTACCTAATACGCCTCTAGATCATTCAATTGCGGATTCTGTTGAAATCGATACACGATAGACCATGTACTTGTTAGTCTTGTAGTTACCCACCTTGCAATGAGCACAAATTAAGGCACCCGGGCTGTGATGCTAGTTTGTCTATACCGACTAATAGATTATTATGATCTGCATTTGGTATACACCCTTGCTGAATCTAATAAAACTAGATTTTTAGTTAAAAATTACTAAGCTGGTCAGAAACTTAACTCTTCGTATATCTGTTTCAGAGTCTAAAACCATCAACTAACTATAAGAGGCCTGGATATTAGGTTGATAAATTAATCGATGAAGGTATATTTAGGTCTAGAGGTAATCAAATATGAGAGCAGTTTGGATATAGGTCTAATCTTTCATTTGACGATGGGCAAGGTTGATTCTTTTCCCATCAACTAAAACTACTTAAACAACTTCATAGTACTGTATAGAATTTGTGGCAGTATTCATTTAATAATTTGCAAATCAATGCATTTAATGATGGCCATGAATAGTGGTCTTTTAAAATTAGTAAGCATCCATAACAGTGTGCATGATATTCCATTCTGTTATCCGTATTCATCACGTTGATGATTTCCATCGAAAAATCATCATGCTAACTTAAAAGTCTCTGTAGATCTTGTTTCGTTCGAGAAGTAATTTCCCAGAATTTCATTTTAATACTCATCGAGATCTTCTACTGAGTTAGGAACTTAACGTGACATTTCGAGTATGTAAACAGCAACTATTGGATAAATGACACAGCAGACGTGAATGTCTTTCTCTAAACTATTTCTACCATACACCTTCCATGTATCATCAAGTCAGTTTACAATCTATTTTTCCATCGAAATACCAATATTAGCAGACCTTACCTCTGTGTATGCAGGCAATATGCTCCTCTGACAGTTGGTCTCTTCCAGTATTTCTTGTTGGTCGTTTAACGGTATTACTTGGTAAGTCAATACAAACGATTTTTGGTATGACAGAAAAGTGTCCTATAGTGTCTTAATGAGGGCTAATATAGAGTAAGCATTAAGCTATAGACAATGCATTCTCTTTATGCTCACATTTTAGTCCTCATCTTAAATGCGTTTGAAACACTAACTTACAGAGATTACTGGTTTTCTATTTAAGGAAGGTGGTGAATTCTCCATCCGTTATTTCGATTGCATGATTCTAAGGAAAATGATTCTTCTAGCTACATGCACTCTCACTGCTCTGATAATTCATGACTGAAACTACACATTTTAATAGCGATATATTCTT
>JABUQX010124266.1:0-20000 GCA_015478945.1 Trachelipus rathkii | reverse complement strand
TACTGGAAAATTTAAAGCACCTCGCCTGCTTTACTGAAAAATTAAGTCACTCTGGCTGCTTTACTATAGCCATAGTCTGCTTTTCTTATAGCATACGGCTCGTGCAGCTGATTTCATCTGCTTTACTAAAAGTATGCAGCTGACTTTCATTTTAGTGCTTTCTACAACAACAGTACTGCTTCCCACATAGAAAATTCTCTGGATTCTCAAAATTTTCATGAGCTTATACACAAATACTGCCATACATTAACACTGTTAATTCAAATACTGCCATTGTACAGAATCACAGTACTCTGAACTTTTTCAGTATATACAATGCACATTTTCTTTCTTTCCTTAACTTTTAGTTGTGTGTTTCTGTTAGATCTGCCTAATTCCTAAATGCTCACATATTTTGTAGCTTGTTGAGGAACAGGTGGTCGATACGAAGTTCGCTAGGTTCTCTATCCATCACATGTTTTTTTCTATTATTGTTGTTTTCTCCAATCTATATTCTCTGTGGTTATGGTTCTTGTTTGCTCCTCGTGCTCGAGTGTTTTCTCGTTTCTTGGTTCAAATTAAACTCCTGCTGTGTCTCATTGCCTCCTCTACCAGGTGCTCTTTACGCGTGTCCGCCATAAATATAATTGTGCCGGTTTTAATCTCTTGTATTTCGCAGTGTCTGGTGGATATTAATTTTTGTCCTTATCTGTTCATTACTTTTATTTTTCATCTGATTTTAAATCTTTTTAAAACTTTTGTTTCTTGCCTTCAGATATTTTACGTAGTCGTTATTGCTAATGACTGGGTGTTATATTTTTAGTCTTTTTTTTTATTCTCCCGTTGTCTCCGGGGTGTTAACATACATTCCTCATCCCTCGTTATTGCCATGTGTTATGTGGGTATTTTGAGTTGAGTGTGCTGATTTTCAGTCAGACTTTTTACCCGAGTTAATATAGTTTCAACTATTCTCATTACACGGTCTGATAGACCCTCCGTTTCATCTCACGATAGTCTCTCTTTGACTGGTATGGACTATTTTTCATCTTTTTTTTTATTACACAAATAAAACCTTTAAAATTCCTCTTTCGTACTTTTTTTATAATTTTCCTTTTGTCTGCTTCATTGATAGTGTTTTTCAATTATATAGGGTCGTACTTACTGAGTTGGTGGCTTCTTTATTTGTCTGTTGGTGCCTTAAGTGTTTTGTATTTGAGGCTTTCTCATATTTCTTTGTGGTTGGACCGGAGCTCTGTAGTCAGTATGGAGTTTAAAGGCGAAATACTAAATCATTATTTCTTCAGCGCCTTTTTTAATATCTTTACAATTCGTCTGTTATCGGTAATGCGCCTTTTCTACGTTTCCTGTTACGTTCTTCATGGCCTCTCGTAATTCAATATACATGTTTTTTTGTTTTTTTTTTATGATCTTTTCTTTACGTGATCACCATTTCTTTTTTATTATTTTTCTTCTATTTTTTTTTTTTTTGTTTATTTACTTTATGTTGAAATTAGATATTTCCAAAATTTTTTTTTTATATTTTTCGTTTTTTCCTTTTTGAATTTTTCTTTTCTTTTTTTTTTTTTTTATTACTAATCACTTTTTCTTCTCTCTTCTTAATATATGATTTTTGTTATTTTATAATTATATTTTTTCTTTTTTCTTCTTCTCTTTTTCTTTTTCTTGTGGTCTTCTTTTTCTTGTTTTCTTCGTCTTCTCTCGCTCTCTTCGTCTCTCTCTTGCTCTCTCTTCTTCTCTCTCTGGTTCTGCGTTTTGTGCTTCTCTTCTGCTGTCTCGGGCGGTGCGATCTCTTCTTGTTTATTTCTTTGTTTTCTATGTTTCATCATAGTTTGCTGTCTTTTCTTCTTTTTATTGAAGTAGATCTTCTTTCTCTTCTCTGTTTTTTTTTTTCTGCTTGTTCTTCTTCTTTCCTCATTCTCCTCTTCTCTCTCTCTCTTGTTTCTCTTCTTCTTCTTTCTTAATGTTTTTTTTTCTTTTGTCTTCTCTTTTTTCGCTCGTCCTTTCGCTCTCTTGTGTCGGTGCGTTGCTCCTCTGGCTCCTGGCTCTCTTCGTCATCTATCTCTTCTCTCTCTCTCTTCCTCCTTTCTTCTTCTCTCCTCTTCCTTCTCTGTCGTCTCTCTCTCTGGTCTCCTTCTGTCCTCTTCTCTCTGCGTCTCTTCTCTCTTCTCTTCTCTTCTGCTCTCCTGTGTGTCCCTCTCTCTCTCTCTCGTCTCTCTCTCTCGTCTCTCTGCCTCTCTTCTCTCTCCTTCTCTCTCTCGTCTCTCTCTGCTGCTCTCGTCTCTCTGCGTGCGTGCCTCTCTTCTTACTCTCTCTCTCTCTCTCTCTCTGCTCCTTCCTCATCTTCATCTCTCTCTCATTCTCTTCTCTGTCTCTTCTCTCGTATGTGTTGTCTTCTTTTTGTCTTGCTTCTTTATTGTTTCTCTCTTTCTTCTTCTTCTCGAATTCTGTATGGAATGGCTCTCCTCTCTCTCTCTCTCTTGTCTCGTCTGCTCTTCTCTCTTCTCCTCTCTCCCTCTTCCTTCTTTTTCTCTCTATCTCCTTCAAAATTTTTCTGTCTCAGTATGCTTGACGTCTCTTCTCTTCTCTCTCTCCTCTCTCTCTCTCTCTCCTCTCTCTTCTCTCTCTTAAGTTGTCTTTTCTTTTCGTCTCTTCTTTTTTAAAGTTCTCTCTCTCTGCTGCGTCTCTGTCTCTCGTTCTCTCTCTCTCTCTCTCTTCTCTTCTTGCTCCTCTCTTCTCCTCTCTTCCTGCTCCGTTCTCGTTCTGCTTCTCCTCTCGTCTTGGATTTCACCTCACTATAGTTTTCTTCTTCTCTTGTCTTCTCTTTTTCTTTGCATTTTTGTTTACTCTGTTTTTTCTCTTTTACTGGTCTCTACTCTCTCTCTCTCTTCTCTCTCTCTTCTCTTCATCTTTTATTCTTTCTGCTTCTTCTCTTTCTCTGTCTCTTTCCCTCTTTTCTTCTCTCTCTCTCATCTTTCTCTCTCTCTTTATCTCTCTCTCTGCTTCTCTCTCTCTCTTTCATCGTCTCTTCTCTTCTCTTCTTCTTAACATTTATATTTAAGTCCCTATATTATTTTTCAATATATTGTAAATTGGAAAAATTTATGTGAATTACTGTGATTTTTCAGTGACCTTATCGACTGACGTCTTATAGTTTAGAAAAAGTCAGTCACTGGTAATTTTGTTGTGTTATTACAAAAGCATAATCGTACGGAGTTTCGTCGTTTGCGTGTTTTTAGGGCGAGGGCATAGCCGTGGGTTCTCGGGGAGTCAGTAATATAAGTTTTATTGTTGGTTTTTTTCAAGGGGAGGTGTGAGTGGGTATAAGCGGGATTATTTTACTTTCTGCATTGTTGATTCGTCAATTATTGTTTGTTAATTGACGTTTTTTTATTACCTTTCATTATATTAATATTATAATAATAATTTATATAACTTTATATCAGTTCACAATACTGTAGATGTCTGTAAATATTTTTCGTTTGGGACGCAACTAATATTTACATTAGTTTAGAGTCCCGATTGATATTAACAGTTTAAGAGGAAAGTTATAGTTATGAGTAGATTTGTACCGATACCAGAAAAATGATGGCCTGGATATATCCGACTACGCGTATTTTTTTAGGTGCCGTAATTAAGGGTTGATACTCGATGACCGGATGACTTTATAATTTAATTATAGAGTAAATGACTCTTTAGTAATAAAGATTTGATAGGACATTTGGTGTAACTGCTTAGGTCAATCTTCAAGATTGCAATTTCCCTTTTGTACAATGTCCAATAACTTAGTCATTTTATAGTTTCAGTTATTTGGACTGTAGCTCCAAGTATATTTATTTGTTATGTTAAATTTAAGAATAGTATTCTTTTTTAAAGGAATAATAAAATTGCAATTTTTAGTAAGTATACTGTAGATGGCTCGACATATTTTAAAAATCTTTCAATGCCAGCTTGGATAAGTGTATTTTCTTGTAAATGACATAAGTTTTAGTCTTACTAGCTTTTTATGTTTTACATGAATTACAATGTTACATAAGATTCTTTAACTAGCTACATATTATAAAGAAGAAAAAAGTTAATGCCTTAATAAGGAGTTAATTAATCATTTGAAAAGATATTATGGAAAATAGTTATTACTCAAAATTGTTTATCCCATAATAAATAACGAAAACTCACCCGTCTAACCCATACCAACCTGAGCTTCATATTCAAATGTAATTTTTTTCATCTCATTGTTGAGACTCTTAATAGCATTCTGTGAGTTTTTCACTGTATGCTGGCGAGAGCCTGATCTCTGGGTTATTAGTGTGTTTTACATTTAACCATAACACTATATAATACGTCTTCTCTCTCGACTGTATTTATTTGATGAAGGTTATTGTGTGTTTTCTTTTGGATCTAATTATAAGTTTGCCTTTGCAATGCAATTTCTATTTGAAAATAGTGAAAACTTGGCCCATCTTTCTCTTATGCCACACGTCATTGAAATAGGTAGTTCTTCTTCTGTTTATGGCAGGCTTCCCCTATGTTTTCTGTTTCTAAGTTCTTCTCAGTTTCTCTTCTCTTTGTTCATTATGATTGTCAAATTTAGATTATTCGTCTTTTCTCTAATGATGTTGATCTTTGTCTGCTTGCAGTGTTTACGATGAGGTTTCCTTGGTGTGAGTTCCTTGAGAAGGTGAATGAGATGTGCAATGAATTTCAGGTGCCATGACTTAGTTCATAGAGTTCATGATCTAACATATTTTTCCAAATCCTTTCATCTTCTAGTTAGAATTTGGTTTTATGGAATTGTTAATAAAATTCTTACGGTTATCACAAATCAGTTAAGGAAATCTGTCGCTGTCTGCTCATGAGGAGGTTTTGCAGTAATTGAGAGTAGAAGCCAAGCTACACTGGGAAAATAGCGATAAAAAAGAGAGCAGCTCTGTTTTTTTTGCTAAAGCTTAGCAAGAGTCCTCGGTTATGCTTATTTAGAAATGTCCGTTTTCTACAAGGTGGGTTTGCGAGCGCGTGTTCTTTTTAGGATTGACATTTGTCAACTTATTTTAGATGGGTTTGATAAGATTTAAGGAAATTTTCCTATTATTTTTTGAACATGGTTGATTATTTTTTTTTTTATTTCAGTTGTTCACCGCCACTCACGGCTAGAAACCCTATTCAAAGGGAGAGCTTTTGTTGATGACGCCTTCATAAAAAATTCACTCTAACGCCAAAAATTACGCTTAGCCATGAGCACAGACGCCAGGCTTTTTTTAAGTGAGGGATGGATTAAATAATGTTCAGTAGGAATATCAAGTAAGATGATGAAGTTGTGAGAGAATTCCGAGCAGAACAGATACTGGGTGGGCAGTGAGAGAAAGAAACACCGCCAGCACACACGTAGGATCTGGAGTATTGGACTTAAATTTCTACACTAAAAGTACTTTCCATGTGCTGACACAGCATCTCTTGTGCTTACGAGGGGTTTTTTTCTCTTAGTATATATTGTGGTTGTGTACGCGAGTGGAAAATTCTTGGTCCTCGAGCACTTGCCGCTGTACAGTACCTATTTATAGGATGAGAATAGGTGGATAAAGCATCCAAATGCATTCTGCGCTGTCGCAAATTATAGAGGGCCAAGTAACTTAAGAAAGTACAGGACAGTTTATAAGTCTTTTTTGGTTTTTGACTCAACCCTATCGCAAAAGCCTGGGTTGGTAATACCAGAGCTCTCCCAGATATGAGAGCCTAGTACTCTCTTATTTACCAAGGGCGGCAGTTTGAGATGATGAAAAGCGCAAAAACCTAATGGTAAAAATCCAGAGAAAGTTCTCTCAGTTTGCTATAACAGATATCCCAGTATTTTTTTGAACTTTCTTGCAGAACTCCTTTTAATCATTTAACAGTTTTCTAATTACATTAATTGGTTTTGTAGTTGATATGTAACGGGCCAAAGATGTTTAGATAGGTTATTAGTCGAACACGGAGAGACGAATAAGAGAGAGCGCGTTCGATAAAATGACCTGATAGTTATATTGTTAGGATGGTAATTTGTCTTAGATAGAGGTGTTTGAGATTTTGTTAGAAGTTGTGGTTATTTTAAGATAGTTAGATATTCCCCAATAGGGCTTGAGTGGATCTAGTTGTCCCAGACGCCTGAAATTCATCCAGATTCAGCGAGAAAGATGCGGAAAAGATGGTGAGGCGTAAAGCAATTCTGAAGTAAAAGAGGGAGCATGAATTGAAATGAGTTGAAGGAATGAGGAGGGTCGAGTTCAATCGGCCGACTTTCTTGGAAACGAGATGTGAGTTCATTGAGAAACAGCAGGAATAAAGTAGAGATAAAACAGAACCCTGAGGAAACGACCACCATTGACAGAAAAAGAAGAAGTTCCCACATCAACAAACAACAGCCGACATTGAGCTATTTGAAAAGAAAAATTTTCAGTAATAAGGTAAGCCAAAGAGAAGGAAGGAAACCCAAAAGGGAGGGGAGCTTTGGGAGAGCAGTAAAGCTCGTGCGCCATACCCGTCAATGATTTGGATATGTCAAGCGCCACCACCGTCAAGCGTTCTTACCGTCAGTTCATAATGCGGAAAAACCATTAAAATCGGGTTAAAATAGGAAAGTTATATCGGCCAGTTAGACCTTGAAGCCCGAAAGGCGTACTGCAATCAGAAAGAAGGGAATGAGATTTCAGAGTATCTAAGAAGTGAGAGTTAGGAAGGGTTTCAAAGATCTTAGAAAGAATAAACAAGTTAGAGCTATAGGGCGATAGGTTAGAAGGGTCAGAGCAGGCTATCGCTTTTACGGAATGGGTTGTGACATATTCGCGGCTTTCCAAACACTCGAGGGAAATTGCTGTGTATTTGAGGTCAGTCAGAAGAAATATATGGTCTTGAAACGTAGGCTGGGGTTTAGTACATGAAAGTCCTACATCTTCCTTTTCAAAGATAGTTGATGCGGATGTTATGGGTAGGTGCCCATATTTCTCAGCGCGGCCTCCTTAACGTGTCATTTAGGTTTTCAGGATTCTCTCATGCACCCGATTTTCAAAATGATAATTACATTGCTGTTAGCATATGGCTATTAGAGACACCTGAGGGTAGAGATGAGAGTAGGACGAGAGTGATAGAAGGTATATTGCCTCAGGAGTATCGTTTCCAGGGGTTGAGTTAGAGGAAAATAGTTCATGAGGAAAGAGTATTGGATTAATGCCGCTTTGTCATAGTTTGGAGTATTAATCTTAGAAGTACTAGTGGAATCTCATGGCAGAGCGAAGATAAGAGGAGGAAAGGATGATTTCTACTAGATAGTTGTTAGAGATGTATTATGTTGCAACGAGCCAGAGATGAGTTTGATCATGAGTTACGGAGATACAGTATGATGTACTAGTCGCGACTTTCGGTATAAGTTTATGTATTAGAGGTTCCTGCTGTTTTGCTTCTTCCGAAGAGAATGATTATTCTACCTTGCAACAGATTTCATAGCTGGAAATGATGAATAGGTTGGCAAACTGATGTGAATAGGTAAACGGGAGAATTTTCCACACCGATAGCGCACGTTGTTCGTTTAGTAGTCAAACAAACCGATCAATACAAGCACGAGGTCGGTATCTGTAATATGAGTTTTTTGAAGTAGTACAATAATCCAGCCATGGCAGGGGAATGGACCTTGTTCCATCCTCTTATCAAACACGAAAATATGTACATGAGGAATTTCCCACTTTTGATTTGCAAGAAGATGCTGAAGCTTGGTCTTGTTCAGAAGTCAAATATAGTCATAGGTAACATCTTCCTATATTTAGATGAGTTAGATGCTAAGAAAGTCAACGCACCATGCCCTCTCATGAAATCGGCCCTATTCAAATTAGGTGTCCAGAAAAAACCGCACTTATGTAGGCACGGTGATTATGGAGACGTTGGAGAGAATATGATTATTAAAATTAAGATGAATGGATTTCTAAAGGTTTGTTGGGTTTTCTTCGTAGATTTTATTCGCTTATACGAGCGGAAAGTTAGGTGTTTGGTTTTTATGTTTTTGTTTCTGTGGGTATTATGATTTAGAGAATGGATGATCAGGTTACAAGTTCGACGTGATAATATTATATATTTGTTCACTGGCAACGAGTTATTATTTCTTGGTGGTGTTTTTGCGTGATAGAAGGGCTATTTGGAAGGGTTACATGTGCGGATTGTATACAGGAGCGTTAATTAGTGTGCTCCAGATTGATCGAGAAATAACTTGGTATTATGGGAGGTTTTCGGCTATCCGTGCCCCACCATAAATTGCAGTTATGTGAGTAAGGAAGGTATCCCAACGAAAATTCAGTTGTTTGTAGTCTTTGTTATACGAGATATTAAGAGTCCCCTAAATTAGTAGAGTAACGTTTCGATTGTTTTGTTGTGGATGGATGACAATTTATGATTTGAATTTTTATGGTGATATATTGTACAGTCTCGTGAGAAGTAGTGATGGTATATCAATACAAGAAGCAGTTTTAGTATAGAAATCTGTGTGTTATGCTGTATATCATTTCAGTAAGTCAGTATAGCATAAGTATTTTATGTGTGAGTAGAATGTGAAGTATGAAAGAATATTTATTATGATCCTATCAGATAATTGCGATACATTGTTATATGATCGGTTCTGCCTAACTTTGTTAGTATGAGGTTGACTTTGTTAATGAGGTTGCTACTTATTGTTAGCGTATTTGAGCAGGATCTCCACCCTTCAGACGAAAATTATAAAAATAAGTTATAAATGTAGAATCAATATTAATACGTATTTGTAATATAATTCTTAGCTCATGTTCTGGGTTTCTCATGATCATATGAGAGTCAGGTACTAATTAGAGAGTTTGAGAATTAGAGAGGTTGTATTGATAGTGATGCGATGTTATTAGGAGTGTGCAAGTCTCTATTTTGTATGTTGGTTATAGTCTAATGAAGTAAAGTAGCCACGCCTGTGCAAATCGTGCTAGTCAACATGCGAGCACATCTATAGCTACACTATCTACTATGCTACACACACACTATCATCACACAACTATAAAATTAAATAAGAAAAAAAAAAAAACTAAATATATAAAAAAATAAAAAATAAAAGTTAACTGAAAAATAAAAGAAATAATTAGGATTCAGATACAAATAGATCAATTATATATCCATAAGGAGAATGTATGTGATTTTGGGGTTTATAAAATTTATTCGTTTATCGCTAAAACTCTTAATTATTTTTATGTAAGACTTCTTGATAGTTTTTTACCTTAATATTGGATAAAACGCCATTTTTGTCTATAGTCCATTTTGTTATAATCTTAAATTGATATTGAAGATAATCCAGAAATGTTAAAAACACTGTTGCAACTTCTCACTTTATTGTCTATGTATTGTTCGTACTATATATATGTAAGAAAGTAGATAAATATAATATTAGCTGATTGATTTCTAACTGAAAAAAGTAGAAGATAAGGTTTTATCTGTTTATTTTGAATGAGAGTGTATAATAATGGGGCTGTCCCAAACAAATAAATGTTGAGCGCTAAGTCCAAGTTTGCGTACGACAGACGCGATGTAATAAATTGCTAATAATAATACATTTTTTATTTGTTTTTAAGAAATATAGAAAAATGGAGTAACTATTACCTTTGAGTATGAACTAGCTTATTGCTTTTCGAAGCTAGTATTATTTTATGAATGCAAAAAGTTTTCTCATTTATATTTGTTCACCCATAATTAATGTACCAGTATATATTCGGTTCAAAGGTTTATCTCGGTCTCTATTATTAACCCGCAGTAACCCCAAAAAATGGCTGATACTACCTGATACCGATACTATCGGTACATCCAGTGGCGTTTTTTTTTTAATATGGTTTATTTATTTATTATATATAATATATATATATTTCTTATATGTTGTAAGTAATTTTTTATTTTGAATTGTTATTAATATATATATATATATAATATATATATATATATAATATGATATATATAATAGTAGTTATTTATTTATTATATTATATATATAGTTATAAATAGGTAAGGTGATTTGTACCAGAATTTAGCTAAATCTTTTGGGGGGTGTATCTGAGCTAGTTTTCGGCTCAAATTCTTTATGGTATTCGTTATTTGGTTATTTTATTGGCCTATACTTCTCTTACTTTTTGGGTGTTAAAATTTATGAGAAACTTTTAGATTTCAATAACACATCTTAGTTTTCTAGATTTATTAATTAAAGAGTCTAATAAAGGTATTTCTCTTTAATTTAATACTTTCTGTATCTGTTGGTTAAGTATGGTTTATGGGTATTATTCTAGTGTAGATGTGTGTGAGTGTATATGCTAAGTGTATGTTTTATGTGTATTCAGTGCTATTAAGTATATGCTAAATTTCCTTTTTCAAAATGAATTGTATATTATTATTTTATTTGAATTTATTATTTTGATTGTTATTGTTTTGAGTTTTTTTGGTTTTTTTATTTTTGTTTCGTAAAGATTTATTTTCTTCGTCCTTAAAATACATTATTTTAATGTAATTATTATTTATTATTTGATTTGTTATTGTATACATTGTTTAAGGTATTAATAATCATGATTTTTTTTAATTATTATTTAGTATATTTTGATTATTTTGCTTACTATTATTATATAGATTTAGCTATTGATATGATTAAGGTTTATTAGATTATATAGTTTTTCAGTATTCTTATTCATTGTTTTTAATATTAAGTCTTTTGTTTTCTTGTTTAGTATAATGTTTGTATTAAAATAATAATATATATAGGTAGACAGGTGTACTGTATAATTATTATATTTCGATTATATAATATTTTTGCTTTTTTGAGACTTGATTTATAACTAATAGGGATTTAATATTAATTTGATATTTATCTCATTATTAGATTATTATATGCTGTCAAATTCTTTATAATGGCTATCCATCGTCTTATGTGTATATAATAGCCGTCTATTATTCTCTATTTGTGTGATGTTGTGAGAATGACTTGCATTATAAGACGGCTTAGAACTATTATGTAGCTTTGTTACCATTATGTTAAGAATATGTCGTGGATTTAATATTTTGTACTTGTGGAAATGTCTCATAAAGTGGTTAGGGGTACCAGGGCATAAGGTCCTGGGGTGATCAGGTCTCTGTAGCTGCATATTCATATGTTCTATGGATCTGTATATATATCTGTGAAACTATATATAACGTATTCCGTATGAATACCATTTGTCTTTTTTGTACTCTATGATTTAGGCTGTGAATACCGGTCAAATCACGTGGAAATATCTTGGATTTTGTTTCATTCTTTTCGTGTTTTATCTCATAATTGATTTTGTAAGCAGTTGGTTCTCCTATTTAATAAATGCCAAGCATTGTTAGTTCCTCAGTATTTCTCTTGACCTAACACACCGGACCGAATGTTTCGCGAGTGCCGCGGTCATCAGAATGGACCTAATTCTCTACCTACTATTCCTCCCGTATGAACCGTTTACTGTTGACTACAAAGAGGTATGACCTTCTATCATGACACAAGGTATCAAGATCCTGACTTGGAACACATCAACATCTATGACATGTTAAACTTCATGGATAAATTACTGACCTATGAATAGAGGTAGTTTTTAACGATATCATTGTACGATGATCTTAGTTCTGTCATAAATCTATTACTCCGAGAAAATTGCGGGCTATCTAGTCCTCCCAGAGAGCTTGTTATTCTATTAGAGTATATAGGTTTGTAAATCATTATTCAATTAGAGTGCAGAAAGAGACAGTTTTAGTCGCAGGAATAGTGTTATGCATTTATGTATTATTGCTTTATTGTATATTGGATGTCGTATTTTGTTATAGGCATGGACACGATGGCATATACCTATAGTGTGCCTCTTGTTTAATTGAATTCCTCCAAACGTTAATATGTCTCAATGGCAGTCTACTCTCTATGTGATATGGTGCTAGAGTGTTTTCCTGTCTTATTCCTTTAGCATATTCTAAATCATTACATATATGAGATTAACTGATTTGAAGTTATGAGTTCTTTTATGCGTCAATCCTATGTGTCTATCTAATATCATTTTTTATTAATGGCACATTTGTGGGGGCCTGAAAATCATTGGTAATATCTTATTTTTAAACAGGTATTGCAAATCTAGGGTTATATATCATTACTTGCTCTGCTGCTTTCCATCTGGTGTGATATTGTTTAGGACAAGCCACGTGACAGATATAAAAATCAGTCTAATCATTCTTGGAAGTAGGTTTTAATAGTTTGGCTCTTCAAAGTACATTTAGATTTCAGATTCTTGGATCGCATAAAAACTACATTTTTTGGTGTTTTTTTTATTCCCGATTTTTATAGCCACTCGTTTGAATCCTACTTGTTTGTCTTTCTTTCCACCTTTGCACATTTAATACTTGTTTTACATTGATGAAAATATTGTAGAAAGCTCTTGAGCAATTATGAGGAGGGTTCCTCGTTTGTGTATAGGAACATATCATATCCATAATTTAAGTTGAGCGCAAAGATCTAATAATAAGTGTTTTTATTGGATCCCCGCAAGATTTAAGCTATTCTTCCGGTTGGATGGGCACTAGGTTCGATAGGGGAGACACTTTGAACATGTTTTGGTTATATCAATAAAATGCTCTTGTCTCTGGTCTAGTCATTAATTATTCGATGTGTGCTCTGGTTTATCCTTCCGGATATGAGTAAAAACTTATAGGGAACTGATTAATATCTGTACGTCAACATGGTTGATCTCGTGGTGGATTAGTAGGGTTGCAGTATATCTCTTTTTATTGAATACACTTTTTATGGGTACTACAACATCTGGAAATCTTTTCCCTCGTATTACCTTTGGAAGCAGTTATGTGGTTAGCCATGAGCATGATGGAAAGGTTTTCGTACCAGGGGATGTTTTGAAAAGCGGTTTCATGGCCGATTTGGAATGAGTATGCTTGCTGGTAACGTGACTGGCTGTGTCTACTTTATTCAGGTGAGTACACCAAGAGGAAACTGACCAAAAAAATCCATTTTAATGTGTGATGTTGCCTATTTAAATTAACAAGACACTGTTTACATAATATTTCTTAATGACCAATATGTTTATAAATATATGGAGGTGCGAATGTACACATAAAAAAGAACTTTTGTCTGGTATGACAGTGATGAGAGCTATTTGCGTTTTCATAAATTGTAATTTACAATTCTACGTGTTTTGTTTACCACAGAATTCACAGTTTATTTTATGTTAAAGGAGCTAGAAAGAAAATCTAAATATTGTGTGTGCTGCGAGGCGTTGACATTATTGAATCATAAAGTTTCTCATTAATTCTTCAGCCCAATGTAAAATTAGTAATGAAGTACGGGCCATAGTGATAAATCTATGAGACGAGCCGATACCCCGGCATAAGATTAAATGGCCGATACTACCGATAACGATACCGATATTCGGATACATCTCTAATTATATAAAATATACTCTAATTCGTATATATCTTTTGAATCCTACGTAGTAGTATAATAATATCTTAAGTGATTGTGTAAGAGTGATGGTAGCCGTATCATTAGGTAGTATATGATAGTGATTGATATAGTAGGGGAGTGGATTAGGGGTATTAGTTTATATTATATTTATATAATATATTATATTTATTATAGTATAGTATATTATTATAATTATTATATATTATTATATTATATATATATTATATATAATAAATATATATATTTATTATATTAATATAGTTAATAATTGAGTGGTATGGGCCGGATATTCCGGAACTATCCGCGTATCGTCCAAGTTTTTGAACTTCGGTTATGTCCTTGCAATACTTTATTCATTTTTTTATCAGTTTTTGACGATCTACACTACACTCACGGTCTCTTCATTCTTCAGCCGTTTCAGCGCCCCCCTCGCTGGGCCTTTTCTTGATGATCATTGTGGTGAGACATCACGAACAAGCAATTAACCGATACACTCTAACTTCACTAGTGACCCGAGTTTATTACTATTCTTGGGGGACAATTACTTAACAGAAAAGAACCACCATCTTGAAAAATTATATATATTACAATAGCTAAGATCCGCTTCACTTACTCTACTACAGGATGTAAAGAGTGCCTCACTCGTTATAGTAGCTTTCCACGCGTATATTACAGCATTCGTGCTTTTCAATATACGTATACGCACCACCGCTGTATACTGTCCCGGTATAACTAACAGATACCTACCGCTACTACTGAAGTTCTACCTCATCACCCTATATGATGTAGCTTATGTAACTACATGAATGAGTCATAGTATATAGTATAGCACTTATACACTATAACTCACCAGTTGAGTCATAGTCAGGGTATAGGTTTTATTCTATATATGAATCATTTACCTCCACTATACTACTGGCTTAGCTATAATATATTAGCTATAATAGGTGATAATACTTTATCTGCTTACAGTATATATTATATAGGTATCCGATACGCTATATTATATATATATGATATACTATATAGTATAGCTATAAATGGTAGTCTTATGAGATTTGCGTTTAGTTGAGCCTGCCCTATCCGTTGTCCTTTGATTAGTAGTGTGTCACCCTATAAATATTTATGATAGTATGATTTAGCTTTAGTTTATGCCAATTTCCGTAGTGTGTCGGAGAGGATATCGGAGTGGATTGGGAAGTTGTACTCATATCGTCTGGTTTTTATCATTTCCTACTGTGTATATTTATTATTCTTCCATTCATTCATTTGTATTTCCTGGTGTGTAGTGGTCGCTGAATTTAGCCAAGTTATCTATATTTTATCCTGTTCCCCGAAAAGTGTGTTAACCCAGTCCTGTGCCAGACACATTTCATAAGTATTTATGAAGTCTGGTAAAAATATTTGCGGTAAAATAATTATCTTTACTTATTGGTCATGATATATATTAAGTTGTTCTCCAATATACTTATAAAAAAATAATAACATAATAAATAAAACATCTGATCCGCTTGATGATTTAGGAATGTAAGAGGAGATAGATATTTATTATCTCTATTATACATCGTGAGTGTGTCATAGTGCTTACCGAAGTTATCCAATTAGCTTAAATAGCAAAATTGTTAGGCCTACCCCTACCTATTATTGGTGAGTTTTTGTATGTCATATCATGCTGTTTGTCTTTATATTGTATAGGACTGTTGTTAATAGTATTTTTTATCAGTGTAACTTAGAGCTGAAATGATATATTTGCGAGTACTCTATGTTTCGTGGGAGGCTTTATGTGAAGTTAGACGTGGCCTTTGTTATGGTTACGAGTTGTCATAGGTGTGGTATAATTATATTTAACCTACTAGTTTAGTTAATTTATGATAGAATACGCATTTAGCTGTTATCATCTCACAATTGATGTGAATTTATAAAAAAATAGAAGAGCGTAACTTAAGTCAAAATATTACAAAAACAAAAGGATCAAAAATAAATGAAGAAATTGGTCTAAGTAATGCTGATGATATTGTCAAGGAGTGTGCTTTATATCTATTATATACTCCTGTTCTCTTATCTTATATAGTCTAAGTGCTATTATGGATTTATATCAATTCCTGAGCATGTTAGAGCGTCTGCTTATCTAATTATATAGGGAATGTAAACATGTTAAATAAGGGTTCAATATTTGTGGGTCAAAAAATCGATGCTATGCCTAATGTCTCTGTCCATAGTTTTCGAATTTATAATAATCAATATCTTTATATATGTGTTACTTAGATATTTCGGTATATTTGAATTATACATAGATAATTTATTATCGAAGTATCGCGATTGAATTTCTTTTTGAACGAGAGGGAGTTAATAGTTACGTTTGATACTCTCTCATATTCATTTGTTTATAAAAATGATTCGACTTTTTATTATAACACTTTTCTGTAGGAGCATGCAAGGTATACATTAGAGATATATAGGAAAACGTTTAATTTGAACTATACATCCTGGTATATATATGTGTTAAAATATAAGAAGCAGATGCTACAGGAATAAAGAGTTACACTCTGCACCAATAAGAGGTTAGGTTAGTTGGGTTCCTCTTGATTAATCTGTTTACCATACTTTTTTCATTCTTTAAATAGGGCTTGACCAGTGATTGGTGATATATATATCGTGGGACTTATTTATAATGCTTATGTGGTTCGTGAACATTATCCACTGTATAATGGCTTCGCATCTAAAGTATATTTTTATATGATGTTCTATTATATTGTAATTGGCGTAGCTTATCCTCTATGAATGCGTGTTCCGAGTGCAATGACTATCCTGATATTATGTTCAACTAAGATACCGCCTAACTGGGCGTAAATACAAATTACACCACTCGGAACAGATTTTTTCATATTTAATATTTCAATATCGGCGTAGATAGGATCGACCATGAATGTGCTCTCTACAGTATTAATTCTTAGTATTTAGTGCGACTATTTATTCTTCTCTGAATCGAAATTATTAATGTTTGTGTATTAATTTGCGGATGCCCTTTCCAAAAAATTGCCCAGGGTGAAATGATACCATTTCCACCTCTGAGATAGTGATTTATGCGGTAAATTTTTGGATCTATGGCAAGTATATAATATTGAAATCATAAAGAATTCAAAGATATTTTTTTTAGGATAATATTTAAAGAAAACATTCTATATTATAAATTTCTATTGCAATTGTATAAAAAGAAAATTTATCAGCTATAAAGAACTGGTGGCTCGATGATTATGTTTGTTACTAACAAAACTATGTTGGTAAAATTATTTATATAAATTATTGGGTAAATGTTACTAATTATAGTTTAATTGTAATAATGTTTCTTATTGGGTAAAATATAAAATAAAATTAAAGGAGTGTATATTTAGAAGTATAATAAGTGTATTTTTTATGCAAATACATAGATTAACCTGGATTATTTATTTATTCAAATAATATAATATTAAAAATTATTTTTAATAGGTGTAAATAATATTAAATAAAATAATAGAGGATATCTTTATTTAAAGTATAAAGATAATGGACATAAGAATATATTTGAGACTGATTTCCATCTGGGAATATCCATCTGACTTTAATATTATATTGTAGTTTTAATCTTATTCTAATTAAGATATGATATATGGTAAGCGGCCTCAGATATGTAGATTGTCTGCTCCCATGTATTAAAAAAAAACTTATATCAGTATATGTGCTAAAAAAACCTGAATACAATTTTTCCTTCTCTGAAATGCAGATTTATTTAAAATGGAGAAAATGTTATTGCATCAGGTGTATATGGAAATAAGTTATATATAAAATATATTAAGTTAATAATAATATATTTATATAAATAGGTTTACTGAATGGTATGATAATATCTCTCAGTTTACCCCCATAAATTATTTACGCTATATATAAGTTCCATAAGTCATGTAGTATCCCCTATTTAATAAATATATATATTTTCTTTTTCTATTGCTTTATATATTATTTCCTATTTATTAAACTCTGGAGAATACACTTTTGGGTAATGAACTCTTGATCACTGAACCTGACTTAACATGACCTGACCTGATCGAAATCTATTAATTGTCAATTTTAATTTTTCTTTATTTAATTTTAATAACAGTTTTATTTTTTTATATTTTAATTGCTATTCATTTTTTACCGACTTGAGAAATCAATGAATTTTCTAATAAGATAATAGTGAAGACTACAAAAGTGAAAAAGAATATATTGGTATATATATGATTATGTTTTATAGAAATATTATAGTTTTTGTAGGAAACGTCGATTATAATATTTTTTGGAGTAATATTTATATTAAAATTAATAATTTAATATTAATTTTTTATTTTAGTTCTTGCATTACAAAGAATTGATCCAACATGAATTTCAAAAATTATTAAGTTATTTAATTTATATTAGTAGATATAATATGATGTATTTTGTTTTTAGATATTTATATCAGTATGGTGGATCAACAATAATAAAATTTAAAACTGCCATTATTTTAATTATTTATAATATATAATATTATTTATTATATATTATATTAAATATTAATATATCTAATATATATATTAAATATATATATAATATTATATATATATTATAATATATTTATATTAATTATATTAATTAATATATAATATATATAATATATATTAAAATAAATTAGTGAATGTACCGATAAAGACCTCTCAATTATAGTTGGCCGGATTCTACCTTATACGGTAATAATATATTTAAATACTAAATTATTATCTAAAATTAAATATTCAATGGGTCCCTAATACGGTATTGTGATCGGCGTACTATTATATTGGTGAATCACTGGAGAGTGTATTCTCCGAAAATCTCAAATAACCATTCCCGTGTATCGTACCAATATAAAGCCCTGCGCGTAAAATATTATAAAGTATATATATAATTAATACTTTTGATAAATAATATACATAAATTTTTAAAAATATTATTATTTATGCTTTATTGAACGAGATTATAATTTTGTATTCAATTAATCAATTTAAGTCATTATTAATATACATGCGTATTTATCCGAGAGTAATAAATAAAACCATATAAAATATAATTAAGAAATATATTATAAAGTTATAGTTAAGGCTCTTTCGATTTAATTTACATGCTACTACTAATACAGTGCTATAAATTTAGTTATTAATATTTTATGTAATACGTTGTAAACGTAAAGTATTTATATTTAAAATTAAATATATACTGGGAGTTATCACTCTTCAATCCCTGAGTTAGGAGGTATTTCTTAATATTATATTGTAATTTCAACTATTCTACTTTTCTAAAATTATATTTGCGGAGATGTACTATAATCTCTCTTTATATGGTTAAAAAATATTAATGGCTTTTTTTTTATTTTTGGTCAAGTCTATAAAGAAAAATTAGCGAATATTTCCAAAGTAGGACGATCTCGATTAATGTACTTTAAAATTAGTTCATATTCTCTAGATCAAATATTTTGAATCTACTTATTAAAGTTTTGTTGTTAGTAATTGTATTTAAAAATGAAATTTAAGATAAATATTAATTAATTAATAATAATGTCTGATATAAACTTAAGATACACTAGAAAAAAAAATCTACTAAAAGATGCAGTGTATAAAATTTTAATTTAATTTTGGAAGTAGTACTGAATAACTATAGGTGTTCGGTTCGTTAAAATCTTAGTAATTTAATTTTTATTTCTTGATAACATACTGTATAGATTACTTAATTTAATTAATAAAAATATGTGATAAGCAGCAAAAAAAAAATTAAAACTTTAGTTAAAAAAGTTAAATTTCGGTAAAAAATAATAAACTACCAAACTTTTAATATACTATTACTTAAGGTAAAAACTCTATAAAGCAATACTGAAAAGAATCAGTTGAATTTTTAAAAAAAGAAAATAAAAAATAACAAAACCCTAATCTCCCTCATATTACTGAAATCGCCAACGTATCCCTACTTCTCGAAAACTGAACTAGATACTTACAAGAAATAATAATTACCAATTATACATATTTTATAGAAAAATCAAAGTCATAATTAAAAGCTTTCTGCCTGAATGTTAAGATAAAAATAAATAATAAATAAAAAAAATATAAAAAAAAAATTTAATAAGAGTAATATAATAGAGAAATAAAAATTATCTATAATTTAAGGTATTTATAATGTTATACTATACTAGTTCCTTGGTTAAATTAGAGTCTTGTTTTAGTACGCTGATTCAAAATAATTATGTGTTATTATAATTAAGGGTTATTATTTTGCAAGTAAGGTATATCGTAGGCGAAAATAAATTTTATGTTACCTATGATATGGTGGATTTATTTACAGGTACATTGAGAATGTGAAGAAGTTTTGGCCATATATTATTTTTAATATTTATATTATATCATTATCTAGTTATAAAGTAAATAGTAGAGAATATTAGTGAAATATAATATAATATTAAAATAATTCAACGTAAATGATAGGTTATTAATTTGAAATATTA
>JABUQX010124265.1:5000-16304 GCA_015478945.1 Trachelipus rathkii | reverse complement strand
TTATTCATTTTCTAAATTTCAAAGAAATTTCTCAATATTTACATTTTCTGCTCTGTCAAATAATGAATGAATAAAATGGTCGTCCACTCTTGAAAAAAAGTTTTACAGACGAAGCATAGAAATATCTTTAAAGTTGAGTATTAGCATATAGGCATACCGGTAGTCTAGGCTATAGTAGAGCCCTCTGGTATTGCATATATAGGTTGATGATGAGTTATAATAGATATAAATATACATTCTGAGGATATTAGTTCTTTCAGTGAACAGACATTTCTATTAATTTATTCACCCAAATCTCTGTTATTCTTATTATAAATAACATTTTGGTAAACTCTCTAATAATAATAATATATAACTTTGTTTTATGCAATATATTTTTAACATTTTATTATATATATATATATTATTCATTTATTATATATAATGATTTAGTATTAATAATTTTTCAATACTTTTCATATAACATTATTATTATTGTTTTCAATATTTTAATTATATTAAATTATGTTAAATAATTTACTTTTATTTATATCTGCAGAGTCTGTGCCTTTATATATTATTTTTTATGGTATCTTTATTTACTATATAAAATATACATTTTATTCTGAGCTATTATCAGTTGACTGTGACAATTTTTGCTCATATGTTGAAATTAAATTTTATTATTTTATATAACTTTCTTATAATGATTGGGTAAAAACTATGTGTAGGACGTCACTGTAAATATATAATTTATGTTGCTTTACACTGAATGCTCTTTTTCTGTTATTATATACTTTTCTATACCATAACGGAGAAGACACTTTGCATTGTTTACATAATATACTATAAATTGGTAAATAATCAAATAGTATAATGTTATCAGTGCTTCTTTCGGAAAATTATAAAACCTTATAAGGTGAGGTAAATATAATACTCAGTAAAATCCAAACCTGCCTTTTCCAGGGGACACCTTCCTAATCCTTCCAAATGATTCGGTATGAACTATTCTACTGATCTTAATTTATCTATATATGGGATTAAAGTCAATATTTTTGTAATAATAAACAATATAACAACAAAAAACTTTTTTATCTATTATGTGGTGATTTGCTTTTGGTTAAAATACACTATACTTTTTTACTATTAAAAATAATTTATATAAATTTAGTGATAAATTTGGACCTAAATCAAAGGATTTACTATTTAAAAAAAATAAAAAATTATTCATCTATTGCTTGCCTATTTTATATTTCTTTGCGTCTTTTCATTTACTCTGCGTGATGAATTCAAACAATTTTATTCGTGATCAATAATTTGCTCGTGGTCTCGCGGATGAATCTTTATTCTCCTCGGCTTGACAGACGTTCTATACTGACATATAAATACTAATTATTTTTATTCTTTGTATTAGTATTATTATATTAATAACGATAAAAAAAAATTTTTGCATATTTTTATTTAATAACCTAATACACTTACTATAAAGCTACATAATTTCTTTAATAATAGTCTAATATAAATATCACCGCTTACTGTACACTTAAAACTAGTTCACAGTCACTTAACTATCCTATATTAACTTGCTATTATTCATTACTACTCTCACAGCTTGATACGTATGATATCATATATGATCCTTATATATTAGACTGATAAAATAATATCAGTTATCATCAAGGCCATATAGATATTATAAAGTATATACATAATTTTAAGTACATAATATATAGATATACATAAACACAAAAACTTTATTTTTTCTTATTGTTTCTCTTAAACATTATGTTTTGCTAACATAAAAATATTTATTTATTTAGTTTATTTTACTTAATCAATAAAGGTTGTCATTTCGACGTTATTGATTTTTTATCCGTTGCTTTACGAGATGATCTTGAAGTCATCAGAAATAATCTCTCAAACATTTGAAACCTCAAAACCAAAATCTCTAATAGCGCTTATTATGAGATCCTGACGATTCATAGTTCCACTAATCTCTAAACAGAAATAACTATTTATAATTTACTTATCTTGATGGCATGTTGTAGGTTTTGTTCTGAATGCACATGATTTAACCGAGGGTTTTATGTGTTGTCATTCGTTTGTCTGGGTTTATGTTGTGTCTATTAATGTCCAGTCGTATAATATCTTCTTCAGCTACGGGGGATACACCGACCCTTTTCGCAGGTCTTCCTTAATAAGTAGTACATCTGCTCCAGCATATCGCCCGTATCATCACCGTTCATGACAGCTTGGATTATAGATCTGCATCTAAATGAATTTCTACTATTTACGAAAAGATAGCGATACGTCAGAAGCCAAGCGTGCGAATACTATATAAAAGATAATCATCTTTAAAGATCTACGTTGCTTTGATATTATATCTACTAATTTCAGTTCATGCTTACGCTTAACTTACAATATATATATAATATTATGAGTATATATATATATTAGAATAATAATCATATAATATATATATGATATAAATTGAATATATATATATCATAATTTTATGTTATATATCGAATGATTATGATATATTTACTTAATTAATATATATACTTGGCATATATAATATAATAGAACATATACTATCCTATATTATGAATTATATCAGGTAGTTATACTCACAAGCATTAAATTTTGTATTTCTATAACTAGGTATATAATAGGTACATTTAATATATACCTCCATTATATAAGTACAGATTATGAACCGTTTATTTCGTTTAGATCCAATACGATACACTCAGGGATCATAAAATTTATACCTAAATTGAGTGAAGCAATCGTCAGTATATACTGTATGTATAGTATCTTATAACTTTAGTAATTCTCACTATGCGTAAGTCAGTATTAATTAAATATAGACGTAATATATAATATTGATCATATACTTCGCTCAGATTCCATAATCACTAAACATTACACATCATCTGATATTTAAGGTATCCGTTATAACTGTTATTACTCTCATAAATCCAGAGTATTATTTCTATAGGGCTGAATCTAATAGCTTCACTCACATGATAATAAATACTACTACATAGATCATTTGTTTATATTATCACTGCTATTATAGTAAGTCTTGTAATTTATATACCATGGAATAATAACGCGATCCTGATAACAATAAATGATGAATTTAAAGGCTTCCTTTATGTATCGGTAATATTTATAAGCGGTATTATACTACTAGTCCAAAACCTCTGACCTGTGCTTTTAGTCTTTTACTATATATCTTCTGATAATTATTATTTTATTAACTCATCTAAGTGATTATATAGCATAACATAATATATACAATGGGAAGTGCACCTCCATATGCTGGAGATCCATAAAGTCTAAGACGGCTCAGAAAATGACTCAGCTATGATTTAATGTGCCTCGTGAGTAATCAGTAAAAGCCTGGAGTACGGAGGGCCAGGTATATAACATAGTGACCGGAGCCCGGAGACAGGCGTACCGTTGCAGCCTTGTGTGGGTATATATAAACATTTTTTTCTTTTGATTTGTATATGTACGAGAATATACAAGATTTTAAGTTTAATATTTTTGTAATTCTCTTAAAACACAGTATTATCTGAAATAGAATAATAAAAGTAAAACTTCATCAATATAATTAGGTGATATACAAGATAATAAAGTTAGTAATCAATAAGTACTATTTGAAATAATACTCTCATATTGCCAACGTATTTCCTAGTATAATAATATAGCGTAATCACTAAAGAAATACTCCTTTATATTAGTCTGAATAACCGGTAATATTATATATATTATTAATGATTTCCGGCTGTAACTTTATATTATTCCGGATATCTGAATAAGTCGTCACTATATCCACAAAGGAAATACTTTTCACAAAAGATTATCCTAACTACTCGTAAATATATATATATTACAGGTTAGCGCCACCCAAAGGAAGAGCTATTTTCAAGGAGGTTCAGAATAATAAAAGTTTTCTTTATCGTAGTATAGACTGCTAGATATTAAGGAATAGTTCTATTATTTATATATTTTATGTAAGTGTAGATATTTAAAATAACTATATACTATATATACTATTGATCGAAAACATAGTATACAATATTACATCACGACAAAATGTAGTGAAAACTAATTCTTGAATATATTAGATTATAATCCAATATACTAGTGGCTATGAGGAAACCCTTTAAGTCTATTTCGGGGTATCCTCCACGGATAAGGCTTCATATCAAAAGCCTCTGAGGGTTGGGCAAGCTACTGGCATAGCCAAGAAGTGGAGGCTTCTCGGTATTATCTCGAGGAAAGGCCCGTAGAGAGGTGAGCCGTATTTAACGCACGTGGCTATGTCTGTATCTAGATTATTCCAACTTTTCTCTGTAACTTTCCATATACTATCTTCTCTTTCCTTTATTGGAAATATCAATATAATTTAATTGTATTTTGTTTGAAAGCAAAGTTATTGAATAGTTAATGTGATAATACTAAATATATTATACTGCGACTTTATATAAAATTTGTTAAATCTGCCTAGATATATTGAAGTATGTAACTTATGTTAATCATATATAGACTATGAAATCCAAATATATATTTTTACAATAGTATATATAAGTAAGTAATATATACAGGATATATAATATAATATAACTACGTATATATATTTTGTAGTCTAAGTTATGAATTCCTAGGAGTATACCCCTCTCAGTGACAAGTAGTGTAAATATCATAATAAGTTTATATATACGTGTTAGGTCCAAGTCTACTGAGAAGTAGGGTGAGTAAGCAATTCAGTAGGTAAATGATAAGCAATTAGTTAGATAGTATCCCTCAGTGTAAAGTACCCTTAGGTTGGAGGCTCTATATAGGCGAATAATGGAGTATACCTATACTATGATAGTAACCTATAATAGATGATATAAATTCATTTGAAATATACTTATAGTAACACCTTAGTGTATAATAGTACTACTAATAAGGAAGGTATGATGCACTTCATACTCGAACCTATGAGAATGTTGCAGCCCCCAAGATGTCCGAGTGATCCTCAGGTAAATTATAGCTGACGTGATAGAATGGAGTACTACTCGTAGTAGCAGTTACTGTCGGACTGGACGGGTGACACACGTTGGGGGTGATGAGAATATACTATGTTTTTGATATTTCAAAATTAGTATAAATATATATTATAATATATATTTATATTCTTTAGCGTGAGAAAAATTTTAATGGGACTTTTCTGAAACCCAATTTTCAAAATAGTGGCCGATCAGCATATCCTAAGTGCGGATCCGGCATGGAGTCGGAGCCTTATATTTTCAAATAATAGAGCCGAAAGTCAGAGCCGACTCTAGATCACGTTATCCCGGCGGATAACTGGCACAGCCTCATGCGATGCAACCTTCATATTACCTTTCTCTGACATCGACTTTACTCCACGATCTTCTACCGTAGTATTTCGGAATATTTTCGACGAAAATATTTTTTTTAGGTTGAAATTTTTTGGGCCAGAAGAAGAAGTGCTGGAAAACCAGTTTGCAAATTAAGTTGCAAGACTCCAGCGATGCTACTCTATACTATCTCCGTTAAGGCCCTAGATCCCCCGGAGGCCGGATTCCCCTCCGACCGAGCAAAAATACCGCGCCCGGGAACGGTACTATACCGCTCCGTCTACCCGTCCAGTAGTGATACGGTATCCAAGCACTTGCCTCCCTAAGTGTGAACTAACGGTAGGTAGTCTATCTCCGACACCTGGCACGATGCCCGCATGTCTTTCTGACAACCTGTTCGAGGTAATATATATGGTTTATGATATAAATTTTTATTTACGTCATTATATTTATATAATAAGATATATATAAATATTATTATTATATTTTACTAAAATATGTATAGTAAAATATATAATATTAATGATTATATAATATTTCGTTATTCTATTTTGAGTCACTAAGTATAAGTATATACTATACTAGGTAGTATGATATATTAGTACTCTGAACGAAAGAATTATACTATTATTCTAATAATATATTATATATAGACTTAGCGCACGTCAGTAAATCTACCCATTTAGATCTCAGATGAATATAACTGACCCGGATTATATCCCCGGGCGAGTCGGGTAACCACGGCTCCTCGATCTCCGAAGCAGTTCTGCACATGAGAGGCGCGTGGTATTAGTGCGGCAACACCCTGTGTCGGCTGCTGCCTCAAACGACTACCCCGCATGGGCCAGACCAGTGTAGGTCGTCAGTGCGTATACATAGTCGAGCTTTCGTCAACCCAGTGTATGGTCATGTCATACACGTTATAGTACTCAATTAGTCTATATTAACTCTTACTTCATATGAGACGTATATATTCATAACATATATGGGTCGCTGATGTGCTTAGATCCAAAATAATCTATGAACATAACGTGTGTTTTATATGTGTTATACCTTAGTGCCTAGACTATATTAGGTATTTCCTCTTTGTTTTACTCAATAGAATGACATTTGCTACAACGAATATCGATAGGCTAAATAACTGTTATTTCCTATTTTCTTATGTATATTAATATTGAATAATATTTTCTAAAAAATTATGTATATAAGAGGATACTAGATGCATCTCAAGTAAAGTATTTGACGTTATATAGTATATAACCTAATATATTCCATATTTATAATAAACACGATATTAATATTTTACTCACATCGTCGACCTAATTATATTACGAATGACCGTATCAGGTATCATCCCTTATACAGGGATAATATAATACTATAATATGACTATAATTGTATATTACATCTTAGTCTCCCATATAGCTAATACTAGATCATAATTATTTCATATAGAGTAAGCGTATATGTATATTAATATATAGCTCTATTACTCTACGTGATTGTATATAACGGCTACTGCCCCGAGCGCCTTTTAGGACTCATCAGTACGTCATAGTGATTATCAATCCTAGTACGATCCGAAGTGCCATCGCGCCAAGACCCGCCTCTGCTTCATAATTTGTCGACGGCTAAGCCTGCCGTTGAGCATCCATTCATCCTGGGCTTGTTACCGATACTATTAAAGAGTAAGAATATACCTCTGCACGGGCATAAGCCTCTCAGTCCGTAGGTAGTGATACCCTTAGACGCCTCTATTGGAGCCGCTAAGTACTCAGCCTACGCACGTATATACCGTAGGAGATAATGAACAGTAATCACACCGTCCCTGAGCGTGTATTAAGTATTATATAGGATCTACTAAACTACGAGACTACTTCAATATATAGGAGCTAACGTTGACTTTAATGCATGACGTAGATCATAGCTATTATCACACTACCTATATTAAATCACACTACATGCCTACCGTATTATTAGTCCAATCCTTTAAGTAGAAATATCGTTATCTATTTTTCGCCATTCTATAATAGCTATACGTTAAGAGAGTAGTTCGGCATCGTATACTATAATCAAACTATTATTTCGCTATTTTGTATTCCATGTCTAATATATATACTGCTGCCCCACGGCGTATTCTCCCTCCTGCCATCATATGCTACTACCTTCTAACACTTATTAACCTACGTGAGTGAGTGCGTGAGTGAATGTCACTTCAGTCATAATTCTATAGTTAGTAGTATTCGACCTACCCCCATGCCCCATTCTAATATTATCTAAGTTATTGAGTATCAGTATATACGCGTCAGAGAGACTAACCAATATGAAATTACACTACTGATGAGTATATGAAATCAATCACACTCAAGCCTAAACCAGAGTAATATAGCGTAGTAAGTCTCGATAAGTGAGTAATATACTTTGTATAACGTAACATACTAATTATATAACTACCTACTTTAATATCAGAACCTAAGTCACTAAATATAATATGAGAGATCTCGTACCTATAATTGGTATATATACTAATATATAGTATAGATATATACAGTTGAAGGGGGATTATATTTATATAAAATAGATAGAGTTATATACCCCTGTATAATAATTGCTACGCTTAATGAGTGTATTACCGTCCGTCTGCAGCACTCCGAGCATTATTACTAACCGCAGTAGATATTATACTACTATCATATACTAGTAAGATATCTCACTTCCTACGGAATTAATTATTATACTACTGATATAAGAATAGTGTATTAAGGTATATATATATAATAGTATTATTATACATTTTTTTACAGTTATGATAACATAAATTACTATATTAAAATGTATATTTTAAAAAAATGGTATATTAAATAATATAATTATTATTATTATTGACCCTTATAATTTTTCATATAATACTTTTAGTATAGTATTGAAACTATAATAATTTTCTAATAAATAGTATATTATACATAAATAGTATTATATAACAGTTACTATACTCTAACGTGAATATTGAAATGATAATATATATTCTAATAGCTTATTAAATATTTATATAGGATTTATCTCGCGGTATTTGGAGTATTCTCTCAGGTATAATGCCTCGAGTAAGGGGTAGGCTACGGTATACTAAATATATATATATAAGCCAGGTACAATATTTTATATCTCTCAATATATATAATTTATAAGTTCTCCTCAAGTAAGCAATGGATTGAGAATAGTGAGTATATATTATGTATTAGTATAGTATATATATATATCAGATACGTAGTGAGAGAACCATAGAGTGAAGGTATATTATATGGTAATTACTTATACTATTGCTTATATCACTAGTGGAAATATTACTATATAGTAATAACATATTTTTTATATGTAATATCTTTGTAGTGTAATAAAATTTATTATAGATATTGATAGAATTATAATACTGTAACGAATGGAACTAGTAACCCTTATATACTCTTATCCACTTATATTACATCTAGCTACAATTATATTATTATGCTTAATTCTTTCACTCACACTCACGTATATAGCCTAATTACGTCACATACAGCGTGTATAGGTCTATTCATATAAAACCCTTTAGGTTATACTCGGATATCTCTACGTGATAAAATATATATAAAGCTCGAGTAGGTATATAAGCCCGGTAATAGGGGGTATAACCTATTGATATGGGTATTTAGTGATATATATTATATGTATTAATTTATATAAAATATAAATATATATAGTATATTATATATTTATAATAGTAGTATTTGTACGATATCTAATAAACTTACTAATCATTTTCCTTAGAATTTTATCTAAATCCTACACTATATATATATATATATCTGATATATAATACTGAATAACAATAATATAATTCGCATATTAAATATAATATAATATGCAATATGTGCTATGATTATCACTAATAGGTAGGTTAATACCTAGTACTATAACGTTAGTTATACAGACTTAGCCGTAGATAGTGTACTATATACTATCTTCGGTCGAATATTAAAATAGGTTATATTGCAAGTTACGGTATAAGTATGGTATACTAGCTATATAAGTTATTTCTATAATTAATATCATGAAGTATAACGCCCGGAGCTGGATATAGAGTTTATAGCTCAGTCTCTATTACTCGAAGACGATAAATAATAGCCCTGATACTAAAGTGTACTTATATATATATAATATATATATATAATATAACAGTTATATATATATATATGATAATAAATATAAAGTACCTAGTAGCAGAATTAGTATATATCATACTCGATTAATATATATTAATTAATAGCTATATATATATCTGTAGGTATGTAATAATTATTATATTTTTATATTCATACATAAGTATAATAAAATAATTTTATATATTCTTTATATATTATATCTTTCAGATATATACCATTGTTCCTGTGGCTTAACCATAACTAAATCATCAGAACTATAATATATTCATTTGTTCATCGATAATTTATAAGCGCGTACAAGATAAGTAATATAAGATGGAGTACTTAATACCACTACTTATATATTAATCATTCGGTACTCGAATAGACTAATAATCAATATATACTATAAATTTTTATATACCATATAAATAGTGAGTGAGTATGTACTCTCAAGGGAGCACATAAAGTAAATACTCATACTTAGTAGTGAATTCAATACGGGCTATATATGATTATGTATCTCGTAGTAGGCTAATATATACTCTGTGTATAAATTGTTAGACTGTACTCATACTAGACAATTACCTATTTTAATAATCCTTTAAGGTGTTAATAAAATTTAAAAGATTATTTTTACCTGATTACTTTATATCTACAGTATATCTATATATCAACCAGTATTAGTAATAACTACGATTAATATTTTTATTCATTAGGTATCTAAAGAATAATTTAACAATAATATATTTCATTACTTATACTGATCGTAGACTATCTCTTGTTCAGGTCTTATGATGACACGCTCTATAATACTCACAAGTATACATGTAGTACCTTTGCTAGTACTTGACGACAGCAAAGAACTACTATCCTATATCTATCTAATATATTTATTACTTATATGCATATTATATAAATAATATATAATAGTGATAGTGTACCAGTAATATTGCCTTATTAATAATTGCTCAATATATAGTGAGGTATAGCTACTGATCAATAACTCTATATACTTATGTCCGCACGCATCTTAATTATACAAGATTCGTATGCAGTTATATTATACGCTATATAGTATATAGTAAATCGCTCAGTCATGTATATATATATTATATAACTATTAATACTCCAGCAGCTCATGATGTATACTTACGGCCGCGGACACGCCGTACTGTAACTCAGTAACGTTATACTACTATTCATAGATTATATAGTTTTATTATTTACGATAAAAATATATATATATTACTTTGGTTTTTAGTATAAAATAATATATATTTTATAATATATATATATTATTATAGTAGATACGCTAGGGTTTTTTCCAAAAACGTAACATAGGCGAGATATTATTATTCTAGTGAATATTACTTATAAAGGCTATATAATATTGTTATGGACTATAAATACTAATGATATCTATGAGTATACTCCAATATGTAATAATATATAAATCCGTTTAACGTGCTATTCTCAGGAGATCCCGCATATTATGTTATCAGGCTCACCGAGAATATTATGATCTAGTACCGACTATCTACTGTTAGGTCATATTATATATATTACTTCTCCATCACGTATATCGGGCGCGAATAGTCTAGATAATAAGCCTTCATATAATTATGAAGGTCTTATCTCGGATACTATGTCTATCTCTTCTTACTAACCCTTGGAAGACGCGAAGCTAATCCTCATCGATATAATAGTTATATTATATTTATAGTATTATCTCTAGGAGATAAAGTCCTAGGTTAATAGTACCT
>JABUQX010124264.1:52500-56631 GCA_015478945.1 Trachelipus rathkii | reverse complement strand
CGTATGAATTTATTTAAAACTTATATTTATTTTATTATTAATACTTTAGTGTTATTTACTTCATGCCTATTGTTATATTTAAACACACATACAAAACACACACATACACACACACACACCAACACTCACCACGCTCACTCACTTACACATATAATTTATAATTATTTATTTTAAAACCATTCTTATTTGATGGTTATATATTACTCAGCTGTTACTATTACTTCGATGCCAATCTGGTTATTATTATTTAGATATATTTACATGCACGCACCTCACACAGCACACACACACAACTTACACACACAACACACACATACACACGTACGATATCTCACTGCCGTTGGATATTTGATCCTTCTTTTGGTATGATGCCTCAGCCTTTTGATGTCAACCTTTTTGATGTCTCAGTTTGTTCTCAACTTGATGCCTCAGCTTTTGAGCCTCAGCTTTGATGCCTTCAACTTTGATACCTCAGCTTTTTGATGCCTCAGCTTTGAATGCCTTCAACTTTAATAACTTAGCTTTGGTACATCAGCTTCTATTGGCTCATCATTTGATGACATCATCTTTGATGTCTTCATCTTTTTGATACACCTAGTATTGATGATTCAGCTTATAGCAGTTACATTACCATAGAACTTACACTACCACTTATACCACACATACCACTATAGGCTCTTATTCACAACGTACACATAGACAACTTTACGATTCACCATAGACACTTACACTCAAACCGCACACACAAATATATATATAATATTAACTATAATATATATATATATATTATCGTATATAATATATATATATATATATATATATATAATATATATTATATATATAGATATAAAGTATATATATATATATATATATATATATATCTTCGCGCGGGAATTATTGCGCCTGCGTGCGCACGCGGCGGGCGGGACGCGGAAATATTGCGCCTGCGGGCTCACGCGCCGGGCGGGAAAACGCGGCGGGACGCACCAGCGGTGTGCGGGGTTGGGTGCCTGGATTGGGGTGGGCTCAGATGCTGAGCCTTGTGGTTAGTTTATGACTAGTGAATTAATATTATCGATTCTTAGTGAAATTAATTAAATTATTCTCAATGTAATATTTATTCATAAATATGATATACACTTAGTAAAAATAAACACTTTTAAATAAAAATCAGATAACTTGTGCACGCTTAACAGCTAAAATGACTATGATTTTAAAATGAGATTGGGTCTAAAAGATAATAATAAAACACACACCTGCTCAAAATACAAGTTTAAGAACAAAGTTAATTTTACAAAGACGATAAAATAATCTCTCGACAACAATCACATACGAGTAATAGAAGCATAAGGACTTACCCCGACCAATCACAATAAGGAAACATTCCTTTTTACCATGCTTAAAGGATCTTAAACCGATCCACACTGTTTCAGTTTGAATATATTTATAAAATAATAATAAAAATGATTCTTGTCTATACGGGAATTTACCTTTTGACCTGTTATTAGGATTAAATTAGCCGTCTACAAAAAGAGGGCTTATCCTAAATTTAGGCCAAATTTAGGCCCTTAACCGTAGTCTATATGCACCACATTTTACAAGAAAATCCAGTTTGAAAATATTTTGACCTGGAATTAGGCTTTTAAATCGCCCCGGTTACAAAAAGATTATCCTAATTTAGACCTAAAGTAGTATTTCAACACATATTTACAGAGAGAGGGTCAGTTTCGTCTGTAAGGCAGTGCGGGTCTGTTGTGTTTCTCGTGATGGATTGTCAATGCAATAAACATAGATAATAATAATAATAATAAAGAAAACCCGAATTCCATTTAAAAAACTTGGGGAAATATTTTAGTTAACATCGAGTGAATGATATAAATGTAAGTGAATAATTAGTTATTTTTAAATAAAAACTTTGAATGATTTTAATAAAATACATGTTATGTAGCAAGAGCAGAACTTATTTGTTATTTCGTATACCCCTTATTACATGGATAAAGATGAATGTAAAGGCCAGTAATCAAATAGAAACAAAACGTGCATAGCTTTGATGTAGAGGGGCTAGGGGCTGTCCTGACTATTTTACTGATTCTATTGCTTTAAGGTACGTACAATATATGTTATTTAATAAAAAATTTTCATAAAAATTTAGTAAAAGTTATTTTAAACTGATAGTTATAAAATTTATAAACAAAAAGTATAACAGTTAAGAAAATTCTTGTTCAAAGATATAGATTGATTTTTTAAGAAGTTTTAAGAAAACTTTGAAAATAATTTGTTATTTGAATGAGTAATATAAAATGTACGTGTTTAATTAAAACATTAAAATGTTTTAATAAATTATACGTTATATGTGTAAATGAGTGTGCGTGGTGTGTGTGTGTGTGTTGTGGTGTGTGTGTGTGTGGTGTTGTGTGTAAATCTTGTGTGCAAGTGTAAGTAAATCTGTGTGTGTAAGTATAATCTGTGTGTGAGTGTAAAGTAATCTGTGATGGTTGTAAGTAAATCTGTGATGAGTGTAAGTTAAAGCCTGTGTGGAGTGTAAGTGTAAATGGAAGGCTGTATTATGGTGGAGTCATAATAGTGGATAGTTATTAAATGTGTGGATAAGTCGTCATAGTGGATGGGTGTATAAGTGGAGTCGTGTGGTTGTGTGTGTCTGATGTGTGTTTGACCACTGTGTAAAGTTGTAAATTAAGTGTTAGGGTAAATGTGTGTCATAGTGAATGTGTCGATATAAGCTGTCTTAGTGAATGTGTGTAGTAAGTGTAAGTGTATGTTAGTGTGTGTGTGTGTGAGTATGTGGTGTGTGTGTGGTGTGTGTGGTGTGTGTGTGTGTGTGTGTGTGTGCGTGTGTGTGTGGGTATGTGTGTTTGTATATTAATAACAATAGGCATGAAGTAAATAAACAATTAAGTATAATAAAAAATAATAAAAATTAAAATAATAAAAAAAATAAAAATAATATAAAAATAAATAAAAAATAATAAAAATAAATAAAAAGTATTAAACAAAATAAAAAACATAATGTTAATAAATATATGAGTAAAAACAGCAATAAAGCAGAAAGTTAAAACAGGAAAGAGAAAGTTAAAGCAGTAAAGCAGAAAGTTTCAAGCAGCTAAAACATGAGGTAAAGGCAGTAAACACGAGATTAAAAGCAGTATAAAGCAGTAAAAACAAAAGCATACAATCCCCCCTCGGTGTTAAGGTAACACCTCATTATTATGATTTACTGCTTTAAGGATGTAATTGCTTAATGAATATGTGAGTTTAAGCAGTAAAACATATGAGTTAAAGCGTTTAAACCATGAGTTAGTTAAACGCAGGTAAAAAACATGAGTTAAAGCCAGTAAATCAGTAAAACAAAAGCATACTAACAACCCCTCTTGGTGTTAGGTAACACCTCTATTGATTTACTGATTTACTGCTTTAAGGTATGTAATTGTTCAATAAATATATGAGTTAAAGCAGTAAAACAATAGTTTTACAAAACAGTAAAACATGAGTTAAGCAGCAGTAAAAACATGAGTTAAAGCAGTAAAAGCAGTAAAACAAAGAGCATACTAAATCCCTGCTTGGTGTTAGAAACACCTCATTGATTACTGATTGTACTGCTTTTTTTAAGGTATGTAATGTTAATGTTCTTTAATAAAATTTCGTACAGTTGTAGTAATATAAAATGTTTATTTATCAGACACTCTGGTTTTTTTTTTTTTTTTTCTTCTTACATTACAATTTTAAAAAATTTACTAAATTAAAAAGTATTAAGTAAAAAAGTATTTAAGTAAAAATATAGTTAAGTAAATATATGTGTTTAAAAAATAGGTCTGTAATGAGTTACAGTTTTTGGTTCGCGAAAATGTTTTTAATAAAAAGAACAAGTATGAAATAAAAAATGAATGACTCATAGATATTTGAAAAAGAAATTCTTTGAAATTTTTAAGTATGAATTAGAAACGAATGACGTCTGGTCGGCCGGTTTCTTCGCGCGGCGTGTCGAAGAAGGGACCCTCCAGGCCGAGCACGTGCGAGCGCCGGGTAGATCGCATGCGCTTGCGGGAGGGCTTGCTTGCGGCCTGGTGGGAGCTTATGATCTAGAGGTAGACAAAAGATGAGTATCAAAAGATG
>JABUQX010124264.1:25000-47500 GCA_015478945.1 Trachelipus rathkii | reverse complement strand
CCCCCTCGGGCTCCTGCGCTGGGAGATACTGACGCTCTACAGCCACAATAGAGCATTCATTCCAGTATCAATTAATCACATACGGCAGAAAACAAGTTCCGTGGGACTGAACTAGGTCAAACCCGCCATGGCTCTGGTAACTTCCACTGCCTAACTATTTCGTGTTAAATGTGTCCTATTTCACGACAGAGTCTCATTCCTATACTTCTCTGCCCATTTGCTCAAAGGAGTTCCACTTCGAACCGATCTTACACAGCGCCCACGCTAGAAGCGGGGCGCTTCCTCAAATACGTGTCACTGATTTTGTACCATTCTAAACACCATTGTAAACTTAGTCTAATATATTATAGTACCTCTATACGTAAATACAGTCTACTACCCGCTATCAGTATATACACTACCCGCTCATAATGTTCACTAACCCGTGACACCTGTACTCCAACGCAGTATATACATTACTTAGCGTATTATACAGAATAATCATTCAAAAACGATCTCTTAACTCGATACCCACTGTGGTTCATTAACGGATCCACATCCTCGCTCGCGTACTTTATCTACTAAATCTATTACCTCAGTAATCGTATTTTTTTCGAATACGCCATTTAATCCCTATCTATTAACATCCTATAATATTATATATATATAGTAATATTATATATTATATATATAATATATATATATTATATATATAATATATATACTATATATATAAGTACTATATATATATAATACTATAATCTAATATAATCAATCACAGTCATGTTTACTTGAGTACACTGGACTACTGAACTCTATATATAGCAATAGTACACCTTTTTACTGCTACAATTGTATAATAGCTAGGTCGCACATGAGATCTCGAGGCTAACCTGTTTACATATTACATGATCTCTCTCTCTCGTCTCTCTCTCTCTCTTATAATATACCTATATATTATATATATATATATATATATATATATATATATATATATACTATATACTTTATATATTATATATATATATATTATATATATATATACTATATTAGAATAATATATATTATATATATATATATATATAGATTATTATATATATATGTATTAATATATATATATTATATTATTATATATATATATATACTCTATTATATATATATATATTAGAGCTCATGGTCAGATACGCTACTAGCTGAATCTACCTAGTACTATAATTTATTGATTGTAATTTACTTCTGTCACATTCACCTATCATCTACTTTAGTGGTTATATAATGCTATTACTGCTTTCATATAACTTTGGTCCCTCGCCCACCACCCCTTCCATTGCTCACTTTGGGCGTATGATCCCGTTATCTTCTCCCAGGAAGGAGGTATTGTCGTGCATCAGTTATTCTTCAACTAACGCAAACTATGACTGATGAGCTTCAGTACCCTAGCCTTTAAAGTTGAGAGAGAGATTTAAAATTCAGCAATGAAAACACCGTAATGGAGAGAATTTATACAGAACAGAGGCGGCAGGAAAAAGAAGGAAGCACCGCAGCCGCGATCATAGAGGTTACCAATCATCAACACAAAACTCATTGAGCTGATACAGCACCCCAGCGTCACGATGGCGACATAAAGGTGTTGGTATGCGAGTGATAAGTACCCTCGAGCATCTGCCTCTACGGCACCTATAAAAAGAGATAAAGCACCAACATAGCCCATCAAAGAAAGGAGTTGAAGAATGATGGGCCAAGTCAGAGGTATACGAGTGGATAGAGTTAGATGTGCAGATGAGAACACCAATAATGAAAAGTAGGAGCTTGGAGAACAGTGATGCGTGCCATATCAGGTTAAACACCATGGTTATGTCAAGCACCACAACATGAGTCTCCTCCCACCTTAGTTTCAGAGGAGGGGAAATCATAAAACAGCTAGATAGGAAGGTATATAACCTGATATGGCACGCATCACTGTTCTCCAAGCTCCTACTTTTCATTATCGGTGTTCTCATCTGCACATCTAACTCTATCCACTCGTATACCTCGGACTTGGCCCATCATTCTTCAACTCCTTTCTTTGATGGGCTATGTTGGCGCTTTATCTCTTTTTATAGGTGCCGTAGAGGCAGATGCTCGAGGGTACTTATCACTCGCATACCAACACCTTTATGTCGCCATCGTGACGCTGGGGTGCTGTATCAGCTCATGAGTTTTGTGTTGATATTGGTAACTCTATGATCGTCGGCTGCGGTGCTTCCTTCTTTTCCTGCCGCCTCTGTTCTGTATAATTCTCTTCCATCTACGGTGTTTCTTGCTGAATTTAATCTCTCTCACTTTAAAGCTAGGGTCTGAGCTCATCAGCATTAGTTTCGTAGTTTACGAATTAACTGACTGCAACGCAGATAACCTCCTTCTGAAATAGGCATAGCCCATGAAGTGGTGGTGTAGGGCAAAATATATATGATATATATATTATATATATATATATATATATAATTAATTAGTATATTATAATATTATATATATATATTATATTATATATATATATATATATTATATATAATATATATACTATATATTATATATATATTATATATATATATATATATCTATACTAATATTATATTATATATATAGATATATATTAATTACATATATAGTAGTAGAGGAGCCCCTCCCGCACGTGCTGGTTGGGGTAAAAAATGATGACCCAAATTTTTACTCCATATTGGAGGTCTCACTTGGGGTAAAAAATGATAACCCAATTTTTACCTGTCCTTGACCTTTTTTGACCGCCACGTTGTTTCCTGAGGGTATTTTTACCTGCCCTTGACCTTTTTGGGCCTTGACCTTTTTGTGCGCAACCCAAATTTTGGCTACCCTTGTCCTTTTAGGGGAAGTCGATTTTTTTGAGAACCCTTAATTTTTGAGAACCCTACATTTTTTGAGAACCCTAATTTATTGAGAACCCTTTTTTGGCAACCTGAATTTTTTGGCAAACCCTTCGAAGAAGGGTTGCGCCAGATGGAGGCGAAGCCTCCATGTACGTATTGCCCCCTATTTTATGCCCCCCCTAATTTTTTCGACCGTGGGTCATTTTTGCCCACGGTAATTTTTGGGTACCCTTTGATCTTCCGTGGGTCATTTTTGGCCCACGGTGAATTTTTGGGTACCCTTTGGTCTTCCATGGGATAAATTTGGCCCACCCTAATTTTAGCGCTACCCGTTTTGGTCTCCATGGTCATTTTTGGCCCACGGTAATCTTTTTGGCTACCCTTTGGTCTTTCCATGGGTCAATTTTGGGACTTTACCTGCAATTTTTTTGCTACCCTTTGGTCTTCCATGGGTCATCTTTGGCCCACGGTATTTTTTGAGCTACCCTTTGGCTCTTCCATGGGTCATTTCTTGCCCACTGGTATTTGTCGGCAACCCTAATTTTTGAGAACCCTTAATTTTTTGAGAACCCTGCAATTTTTTTGCAACGCGTTATTTTTTGAGAAACCCAATTTTTTGGCAAACCCTAATGTTTTTCGGCAACCCTAATTTTGCAACCTTCGAAGAAGGGATTGCGCCAAACGTTGCGTCAGACAACGTTGTACGTATTGCCCATATTTCGCCCCCCTTAATTCTCGACCATGGGTCAAATTTATTCCCACGGATAATATTTGATCTTCCTTGAGGGGCTTAGCCCTATTTTTTGATGTCTGTACCTGTTTTGACCATGGATAGTTTCGGCCTTAACCTTGCCTTATACCATGGGTCATTTTTTGACCCACGCTAACTTTGAATGGCTTGTGATGGTTACCAATCACCGTTAAGAAGTATCTGTATGTCTCCTATTAGTGTTCTCATGAGTATTAGATGTGCAGTGCCAGACGTGAGTGCCAGGTTGAGTGCCAATGAGTGCCAAGTGAATGCCAATGAGTGTTGCCAAGTGAGTGCCAGATGAGTGCCAAGTGCAGTGCACACTAGTGCCCAGACTAAGGTGGACACATAGTGCCACTGAGTGCCACTTTTTTCAAGCCTTTCTCTAGCCTCCCCTGAGCTAGATAGCCCTAATATGGGCTACCCCTAAGGTATAGGTATTGAGGATTCGATTGTGTATATTACGAATCTGCTAGATGTTTCCTACTTAGTTAGTATTTTTATAACACTTATAAGCACTTACACTCGCCATAGACACTTTCACTAGCCCTATACACTTACACTCACACGCACAGGTACACTTACCACATTACCACTCACACACTCGAAGCTCAATGTTTGTTGCCTCATCTTTGATGACCTCATCTTGAGAAGTCTCCTTTGTACCACTTATTATTGATTGATTCATCTTCTGAGACTCACTCTTTTGTCTACCTCTTAGATTCATAAGCTGCCACCAGGCCGCCAGCAAGCCCCCCTCCCCGCAAAGGATGGAAGCCCCGCACCTGCAGGAATGCGACCCGCGCGCGAATGAAATCATATCACTATAGTCATCATTTTTTATTTCAATTCTTAAACATTTCAAAGCAAGTTTCCTTTCAAATCATACTATGAGTCATTCTTTTTATTTCATACTTAAACATTTTATTAAAAAACATTTTCGCGAACCTAAAACTGGAACTCATTACAGACCTATTATTTTTTAACACATATATTTATTAACATTATTTTACTTAATACTTTTTACTTAATACTATCAATTTATCAATTTCTGGAACATATATGTTGGTCACCTCTTGCCTGAAAACCAGACAGATTGTCTGATCAATAAACACGTTATTTTACTGCAATTCTTACGAAAATTTTTATTAAAAACATTAACATTACATACCTTAAAGCAGTAAATACAGTAAATCAATAGAGCGTGTACCTAACACCAAGAGGGATAGTATGCTTTTTGTTTACTCTTTACTGCTTATAACTCATGTTTACTGCTTAAACTTTCATGTATTTACTGTTTTAACTTATATGTTTTACTGCTTTAACTCATTATTTATTAACATTACATACCTTAAAGCAGTAATCAGTAAATCAATATAGGTTGTTACCTAACACCCAAGAGGGATTAGTATTGCTTTTTGTTTTACTGATTACTGCTTTAATGTATGTAAAAACATGTTTATAACTCATGTTTACTCGCTTAACTCATATGTTTTACTGCTTTAACTCACATATTCATTAACATTACATACCTTTTAAAGATGTAAATCAGTAAATCAATAGGGGTGTTACCTAACACGAGGGGATTTAGTATGCTTTGTTTTACTGCTTTACTGCTTTAAACTCGTGTTTACTTGCTTTTACTCACTGTTTTTACTGCCTTAACATTCTGCTTTACGCTTAACTTTCTGCTTTCTACTGTTTTAACTTTCTCTTTACTGTTTTTAAAACTCAATATATTTATTTAACATATGTTTTTTATTTTGTTTTTTAATACTTTTATTTTATTTTTATTATTATTTTTATTTATTTCTTATTATTATTTTATATTTTTATTATTTTATTTTATTATTTTTAATTATACTTAATGTTATTTACTTCATGCCTATTGTTATATACACACACACACTATAACACACACACAACGCACACACACACACCACACACACACACAACACCGCCACACCACACGACACACACCACACCCAGCATTTACAATACACTTACACTTAATATGACACACATTCACTATGACACTTATACACACATTTACTATGACACTTATTTACCCATAGACAATTACATTTACACTTATACACATGGGGGTCACACACACACACACACACACACACACTTACGACTTATACACCCATCCACCAGATACTTATACACACATTCCTAATGACACTATACATTGTCCATAGAACACTTAACATTTACACTTACACTCACAACACAGCTTTACTTACACTCACACAGATTTTCTTACACTCACACAGATTTACTTACACTCACACACAGATTTACTTACACACACAGGTTTTACTTACACTTGCACACAGATTTACACGCACACACACACAACACACAGCACACACACCAACACACACACACACACACGCACACTCACTTTCACATATAAACGTATAAAATTTAATTAAAACATTTTTGTTTAATTAAACACCTACATTTATATTACTCATTCAAATATTAAAATTATTTCAAAGTTTCTTAAAAACCTTCTAAAAAAAGTAATCATTATCTTGAACAAAGAATTTATTATTAACTGTTAATACTTTTTGTTTATAAATTTGATAACTATCAAGTTTTAAATAACTTTTACTAAAAAATAATGAAATTTTAATTAAAAAAAACATATATTACGTACCTTAAATCAATAAATCAGAAATCAGTAAGGGACAGCCCCTAGCACCCCTCTACATCAAACTATGCCACGTTTCGTTCTATTGACTTACTGCTTACATCATCTTTAGCCATGTAATAAGTATTAAATAACAAAATAAGCTTCCTGCTCTGCCTAACATAACCTGTATTTTATTAAAATCATTCTAAGTTTTTATTTTAAAAATAACCATTATTCACTTACACTTTATATTATTCACTAATGATTAAGCTTTACAAATATTTTCAAAAGATTTTTTTAAATATTTTTGCGGTTTCTTTATTATTATTTATTACGTTATCTATGTACATTGGACAAATTCCATCACAAGAAAAACACCAACAACCCGCACTGCTTACAGGATACGAAACTTGGACCTCTCTCTCTGTAAAATGTGTTGAAAAAACTACTTTAGGTCTAAATTTTAGGATAATCCTTTTTGAACCCCGGGGCGATTTAGGCCTACTTCCAGGTACAAAATATGATTTCAAACTGACCTTTTCTGTAAAATGTGGTGCAATAACTACGTTAGGCCTAAGATTTAGGCCTAATTAGGATTAAGCCTTTTTGTAGACGGGCTAATTTTATCCTAATACCAGGTCAAAAAGTAATTCCCGTATAGACAAGAATCATTTTTATATTTTATTTTTATAAATAATATTTCAAACTGAAACATGCTGGATCGGTAAGATACTTTAAGCAGGGTAAAAGGAAATGTTTTCCTTACTTGTGACTTGGTCGGGGTAATCCTTATCTCGATATGACCTCGTATGTGATTGGCGAGGATTTATTTTATCGTCTTTGGGAAAATTAACTTTGTTCTTTAAACTTAGTATTTGAGCAGGTGTGGTTTATTATCTTTTAGACCAAACTCATTTAAAATCATAGTCATTTTAGCTTTTAAGCGGTTGCACAAGTTATCTGGATTTGTATTAAAAAGTTTTATTATTTACTAAGTGTATATTCATATTTATAATTAAATACTACATGAGGAATAATTAATAATTTCACTAGAATAGATAATAATTAATTCACGTATTCAAAAAACTAACCACAAGGCTCAGGATCCCCACCCGCAAAGGCAGCCAACCCCGCGCCCGCTGGTGCGTCCCGCCGCGTTCCCGCCCGCCGTGTGCGCCCGCAGGCGCAATATTCCGCGTTCCCGCCCGCCGCTTGCGCCCGCAGGTGCAAATATTCCCGCGCGAATGATATTATGTATATATAAATATATATATATATATATATATATAATATATATATATATATATAATATAGTAAATATATAATATATATTACCTATTGGAAGCTATATAATATATATTATATATATATATATATATTAGTGATGTGCGGATTGGTGTAAGTGTCTCATGCGCAGCGATGAACGTTAGTTGATCTGAGTGTATGTGTGATAGATAAGACAGCATAGTGTATGTGTGTGGGTTATAACGCTGTAACGTGTAAGGTCTCATGGTAAAGTTGTAACTGCCCTATATATCAGCTGAATCAAATCAGTAATAGGTCGGTTATTCAAAGCCCGCATTGAAAACATCAAAGAATGAATTAACGGGGATTTTTTTCCATGTCCTTGCAACAAAAAAAAGAATCCGTACGGCAATTAAAGCTGAGCTTACCGATAGCCCTAAGTTAGTCTTAGAAAGAATTGAGCGCATCACAAAGGCTGAGCATCAAAGACGCTCGAATAACGGTCATCAAGCTGTTTAGGCATCACAAAGCTGACCGGCGTCAAAAGATCCGAGGGCATTCAAAGTGTTGCAGGGCATCAAATCGAGACATCACAAGTTGACGGCATCAATAAGTCTGAGGGCATCAACAGTTGAGGATCAGAAATATCGACCCAGTGGTGGGCGTGCGTATGTGTAGTGTGTATGTGCTCTGCTGTGTGTGTGTTGTAAGTGTGGTGTGTTGTGTTGTCGTCCATTGACACGTGCAGCTGCATGTTGCTGTTTTCTCATCAATATATATAATGAACAAGTAGGCTCACTGCATGATAGTTCAATAGCCTAAGCCACCTATAGACGATCTCACGCATCTTATAATAATAATACAAATAAGAAAGTGTTTTAATCACATTAGTGACGTCTTACTATGTGTGTAAGTGAGTGGAGCGTGTGAGTTGTGTTCGCTGCTGTAGCACCATTTACGTCCGGTCACTGTGAAACGTGTTTGTGAGGTATGTCGTGTTTCCTAATTATACTAATTAACTCCAATTAGTATGTTGTACAATTACACACTAAGATATAAATACATAAAATATAAAATTAATGTGCGCCTCCATTTAATAAAATATATAAAACTGCCTTCCTCTACATATGTGTACAGTGTACTTGTCGCGTCAGCCTCCACCCCGCGGCTGGTATGTCCCCAGTCGTATGCTCGCGACCCTCTACCACTACCGCATCAATCAGAGAACCCTCCGGGTCATTGTTACTACTGTTCAGCATCCCCTCCTCCCGCACCCGACTCCCTCGCCTAATAACACGCCCGCCCCAACTCCCTAGAATCCATGTGCCCTATCCTTCAGTGTTGGCCCCGGCCGAGACACTCAGTTCTAACCTGCTCAACTCGACCCAGCGCTCCTCTCAGTGGAACGTACGTTCCGTAGGCTTCTAGAAGTCTCCGTTCTCTAGAGAATCTCGAGCTGCAAAATTTACGGCAGGCTCGTGATGACTCGGATGTCAGACCCACGTCTCCTTCACACCAACGACAGTGGCTGTTGGTGCACTCCATTAACCTACATGTGACGCAATAGATAGGCCCCCTCATCTCGGCATGTGTCGATGTGTGTGTCATGCTGTGCGTGGTCTTGTCGGTCATTGCCGTGGTTCTATTGAATCATAATAAGCATAGTATGCACTGAACGTACGATTCAATTAGACACTAAGTATGATAATAAAATAAAAATAAGAAAATCTTTTAATAATTCATACTTGACGTATATGATGTATAGATGTGTAGCGTGGTGTGTGTGCGTGTATGATGTTGTGTGATGATGTGGGCGTCGATGCTGTTGTGTGATGTGCTTGCTAATAAATACCGACACACAGTTGTGAGGTTGTGCATGTGCGATGGCTGTCATGTCACTGTGCGTTGTTGATCATGTACGATGTGTATGCCTTTCCGTGCTGCTAAATGGATAATTCCTCTGGCCGCAGTCTCCGGGGATTCAATCATTGCGCCTTGACGGTGGCGCAACCCGGCGAGCTCGGGCGGAACGCGGGAATATTGCGCCTTGCGGGCGCACGCGGGGCCGCGAGACGCGGAATATTGCGCCTGCGGGCGACACGGCGGGCGGAACGCGGCGGACCGCTACCATCGCGGTAGCGGGCTCGTTGGCTGCCTTTGCGTCAAACCGGTGGGCTTCATGCTGACCTTCACCATTGGTGTATGACCTGTGCTCGGCCATTACATTATTACTATTTCTAGTCGTAATTTAATAATTATTTCCTCAATTGTAAGTTCTTTATTATAAATATGATATACACTTAGTAAAAATAAAACACTTCTTAATACAAATCAGCATAACATTGTTGCACGCGACGGCTAGTATACAGGCTTAAAATACTGCGGCACTGACCTGCATTTAGGAATGCAAGTCTTGGTGGACTTTAAAGATAATAAAACACCACACTCCTGCTCAAATAACAAGTTTAAAGAACAAAGTTAATTTTCAAAAGACGAAAAAATTCTCGTGACCAATGCACCATACGAGGTCTAAGAGATGAAGGGATTTAACCCGGACCAATTCACAAGTAAGGAAAAACATTTCCTTTTTACCTGCTTAAAGGATCTTACCGATCGAGCATGTTTCCGTAGTTGTACAATAATATTATAAAAATAATAATAAAAATGGAAAATGTCACGGGAATTACCTTTTAACCTGGTATTAGGATTAAATTAGCCCGTCTACAAAAAAAGGCTGTATCCAAAATTTAGGCCTAAATTTAGACGGCTAACGTAGTTATTGCACCACATTTTACAGAAAAAAGGTCAGTTTAAATATTATTTGACCTGAATTGGCTGTAGACATCGGGTACCGTTCGGCTAGTCAAACAATACAGGATTTATCCTAAATTTGAGGACCTAACAGTAGTTATCTTCAACACATTTACAGAGAAGAGCGTCAGGTTCGTATCTGTAAGCAGTGCGCGGTTGTTGTGTTTTCTCGTGATGGTTTGTCAATGTTAATGATAATAATAATTAATTATAAAGAAAACCCGAATGTATTTAAAAACTTGTGAAATATTTTTAGATATACATTCGATGTGATAATGATAAATGTAAGTGAATTAACTTGTTATTCTATAAATAAAAACTTTCAGCAATGATTTTAATAAAATTACATAGTTATGCTTAGCAGACGCAGAAAACTTATTTTGTTATTTATCACCCTTCATTACACATGGATTAAAGATGAATGTAAGTCCAGTAGGTCAATAGAACAAAAACGTGGCATAGCTTGATGTATGAGGGGTTGCTAGGGGCTGACCTTCCTGATTTACTGATTTATTGCTTTAAGGTACTAAAAATTATTAGTTTTTAATAAAATTTCAATATATGATTTTAGTAAATTATTTTAAAACTTGATAGTTATAAATTTAATAAACAAAAAGTATTAACAGTTTATAATAAATTCTTGTTCAAAGATAATGATTGTTTTTTTATAGAAGTTTTAAGAAACTTTGAAATAATTTTAGTTATATATGAATGAGGTAATATAACTGTACGTGTTTAATTAAAACATAAAATGTTTTATAAATATACGTTATATGTGTAAGTGAGTGTGCGGTGTGTGTGTATGTGGTGTGTGTGTGTGTGTGTGTGTTGTGCTGCGTGTAAATCTGGGTGCAAGTGTAAGTAAATCTCTGTGTGTGTAGTGTAATTAAATCTGTGTGAGTGTAAGTAAATCTGTGTGAGTGTAAGTAAACCGCCTCGTCCGTCCGTGAGCTGAAGTGTAAATGTAAGTGTCAATGGACAAATGTAAGTGTCAGAGTGAATGTGCTGTATAAGTATCATACGTGTAGTGTAGTGTAGTGTAGTGTGGTGTGGTGTGTGCTAGTGTGTGACCACATGTGTTATAAGTTGTAAATGTAAGTGTCCTTAGGTAAATGTAAGCTTCATCGCGTGAATATCGTGTCATAGTAAGTTGTCTCTTAGTGAGATTGTGTCTCTGGTACTAAGTGTAAGTGTATGTTAAGTGTTGTGTGTTGTTGGGTGTAGTGTGTCTTCGCGTTGTGGTGTGCGGCCGTACCTGCAGCAAAGCCGGGTGGTTTTGTGGAGAAATTTTGTGTGTGCGTGTGTGTGCTGGTGTATTTGTGTTCTAAATAATAAACAATAGGCATGAAGTAAATAACATTAAGTATAATAAAAATAATAAAAAATTAAAATAATAAAAATTTATAAATAAAATTAAATAAAAATATAAATAAATAAATCAAAGTATTGAAAAAAAAATAAAAAAACATAAATGTTATAAATATATGAGTCTAAAAACAGTAAGGCAGGAAAGTTTAAAACAGTTTTAAAGCAGAAAGTTTAAAGCAGTAAGCAGGATAAAAGTATAAAGCAGTAAAACATGAGTTAAAGCAGTAAAACAGCGAGTTAAAGCAGAAAGCAGTAAAAACAAAAGCATACTAAATCCCCCCTCGGTGTTAGGTAACACCTCTATTGATTACTGATTACTGGCTTAAGGTATGTAATGTGTAATGGAATATGATGAGTTAGCAGTAAAACAATATGAGTTAAAGCGTAAGGACATTCGAGTAAAGCAGTAAAACATGAGTTAAACAGTAAATCAGTAAAACAAAAGCACATAAACCCCTCTTGGTGTTAGGTAAACCTCTATTGATTTACTGATTTACTTGCTTTTAAGGTAGGATAATGTAATTAAATATATGAGTTTTAAAGCAGTAAACACAATAAGTGAAACAGTAAAACATGAGTTAAAGCAGTTAAACATATGAGTGTAAAGCCAGTAAAGCAAAAAACAAAGGAGGTAGCTAATCCCTCTTTGGAGTGGGGAGGGTTATTTGATTTACTGATTTACTGCTTTAGGTATGTAATGTGTGAATGTTTTTAATAAAAGTTTCGTACAGTTGTAGCTAAGAATAAATGTTTAGTTAATTCTAGACACTCTGGTTTTTTTTTTTTTCTTCTTACATACAATTTTTAAAAAATTATAAATTAATAGAAAGTATTAAGTAAAAAGTATAATAAAAAATATATTGTTAATAAATATGTGTTAAATAATAGGTCATGTAATGAGTTACAGTTTAGGTTCGCGAAAATGTTTTAATTATTTAAATTAAGTATTGAAATAAAAAATGACATTGACTCATAGGTATATTTGAAAAGACATTCTTTGAAATGTTTAAGAATGAAATAAAAATGAAATGACTTATAGTATATATTTTCATTCGCGCGGCGGGTCGAACAATGCAGGTTGCGGGCTTTTCAATCCTTTGCAGGAGGGGCTTTTGCTGCCGGCCCACTGCGCTTTTATGATTTAGAGTAGACAAAAGCTGATCATCAAGATGAATCATCAATATAGGTGGTATCAAAGATGACTTCATCAAGGATGAGTCATCAAATGAATGACCAACAAATTGAGCTTCGAGTGTGTTAGTGTAAGTGTAAGTTTACCTGTGCGTGTGAGTGTAAGGTATATGGGCTAGTATGTAAGTGTCTATGGGGCGAGTGTTAGCTTGGCTCCCTATAAGTGTTATAAATAATTACATAAAACTCATAGTAGGACACAATTTCTAGCAGATGTGTGATATATACACCAAATCGCATCCCATACCTTATTACCTAGGGTAGCACACCCATATTATAGGCTTTCTAGGTTCAGGGGGGCTAGAAAAGGCATTGAAAAAAAGTGGGCACTCAGTGTGGCACTATGTGGCACTCAGTTGGCACTATGTGGCACTCACTGGCACTCAATTAGGCACTCACTTGGCACTCATTGGCATCCACTTGGCACTCATTGGCACTCACCTGGAACTCACCTGCACTCATCTACTACTCATAGAACACTAATAGAACATCACTAGAGACTTGCTTACGGTGTTGGGAAACCATCAAAGCCATTCAATGTTAGCGTGGGTCAAATGAACCGCATGGTATTATGGCAAGGCTAGCCGAATATCATGGTCAGAACCAAGGTTAAAGCACATTCAAAACAAATAGGGGTGGTAGAAACCCTATAGGAAGATCAAAAATACACGCGGCGACAAAATTGACCCATGGTCAGAAAAAATTCAGGGGGGCGCAAATAGGGGGGGCAATACGTACAACGGTTGCTGACGCAACCGTTTTGGCGCAACCCTTCTTCGAAGGGTTTCCCCAAAATTCAGGGTTGCCGAAAAAAATTAGGGTTCCAAAAAATTGGGTTCTCAAAAAGGTACAAGGCCAAAAAATTAGGGGTTCTCAAAATTAGGTTCTCAAAAATTAGGTCTGCCGAAAAATTAGGGAGTGGGCAAAAATGACCATGGAAGACCAAAGGGTAGCCAAAAATTACCGTGGGCCAAAATGGACCCATGGAAGACCAAAGGGTAGCAAAAAATTGCCGTGGGCCAAATTGACCCATGGAATACCAAAGGTAGCAAAAATTACCGTGGGCCAAAAATTGACCCATGGAGACCAAAGGTAGCTAAAATTACCGTTGGGACAAATTGACCCATTGGCAAGACCAAAAGGGTAGCAAAATAACGATGGGCCAAAAATGGACCCCACGGAAAAGACAAAGGGGTACAAAAATACCGTGGGCAAAATGACCCACGGCTCGAAAAAATTTAGCGGGGGCATAAAAATAGGGGGGGCAAATACGTTACGATGGGAGGGCTCGCCTCCATCTGGGCGCAACCCTTCTTCGAAGGGTTGCCAAAAATCAGGTTGCCAAAAAAAGTTGAGGGTTCTTCAAAAAACTTAGGGTATCTTCAAAAAATTTAGGGTCTCAAAAAAATTTAGGGTTCTTCAAAAACTCGACTTCCCTAAAAGGACATGGGTAGCCAAAAATTTGGGTTGGCCAAAAAAGTCAAGGCCCAAAAAGGTCAAGGGCAGTGCTTAAAAATACCCTAGGAAACATACGTGGCGGTCAAAAAAAAACAGGTCAAGGACAGGTAAATAATTGGTTATCATTTTTTACCCCAAGTGAGACCTCCAATATGGAGTAAAAAATTTTGGGTCATCATTTTTTACCCCAACCAGCACGATTGCGGATTCTCGCTACTACTATATATATATATATATATATATATATATTATATGTATATATACTTATATATATTATTATATTAGTATATATATTTATATATATATATACTAATATATAATAGTATATATATATATATATATATATATATTATATATATATATATATAGTATTTCAGAGAGAGAGAGAGAGAGAGAGAGAGAGAGAGAGAGATCATGAATAGAAAAAGTTACTGGAACCATCACTGAGTATATTATATAAGACCGGTCTTATGATCCTATATAAACCTATATATATATATATATATATATATTATTATATTATAATATATATATACTAATATTATATATATAATATATATATATATATTATATATATAATATATATATATATATATATAATATATATATATATATATATTATATATTATATATATATATATATATATATATATATATATATATATATATATATATATATGTATATATGCTATATATCATACCTACCTATATCGTAATATTACTATACGCCTTAACGATATTATAATATATATATATAATATATATATATATATTAAACTATATATATATATTATTATATATATATATATACTAATATATATATTAATACTATATATTATATAATATATATACCATATAATTACTAAGTTTTACAATGTGTTTAGGAATGGTACAAATTTGACCCCGCTCTCAAAGTTGTACTCTTGAATGGCAGAAAAAATACTTGTGTATGATATACATATATGAACTGTCTGTGTACCTCTGCTTAGTCATCTTTTTAAAAATCCCTGTGTAATGAGCTTCTGCTCTATAAATGGGTAGTGAACCATAGACGCTTTAGTGCTACTCAATATGCGCAACGCTTAGCTCTGATTATATTATTAATACTATATTATAATTATTATATAGAATATATATATATATATATATATATATATATATATATACTATAAATAACCGGCTGTGATAGACCGGTATGTCAGACCTATATACGCCAGGACCTACTATATATCGCAACTATATATTATATATATATATTATACTATAATGTAATACGACTGCATCTTTTTACTTTTTGTTAATGTTAATTAAATTACATTTGATAAATCCAATATTTTACTAATGTATTTATCATAAAAATCATGAATAATTTTTACATTTTTAATTTATCTTCTGTACTGGAGTCATTCGCTTGATAAACATTCTATACTATATATAATTAATATATTATATATATAACTGCTAATATATATATATACTATATATAATATATATATATATAGTATATTAGTGATATCTATATATATATATATATATATATATATGTATATATGATATATTTATATATATATATATAATCTGGTTAATCACATTTTACCATTAGAGCCCAATCACTTATATATATATAGCATTAACGTGACGCTCATGACGCGCGCTCAATCGCCTCCTCATACGTAGTCCTGCTCAGACCGCTTACTTCGCGTCAATCCAGTGAGTTCGCCACCGTGGCCATCCATTATTTATACCTATATATAGATATAGTATATATATATATATACCTACCCCTCACAATATCATAACGCCTAGACAAATCGCACCCACTCTCTCATAGGGCATATACTTTTATTATTATGCATATCTACGTAGATTCCTACACCATGTGTTGTTGTGACGTCCGATTGGATAAGTGCCACGGTATTCCATCATCTTCCTAAGCACTCGTCTAACTCTTCAGGGTGCTAAAATGAAAGTTGTCTTTTTTGTGTTACTGGTCTATAGTATGCATAAGACTGTTTATTTAGCGCTTTTATGAGGAACTACTCTATGTTTCCATCATTCTTGTTAAGATTCTCGTAGACCTTTCTTAACAAACTGATCATGTACCTCTGAGGCAATGCTTACAAACTGATTATGTGTCATAGACGCAATGGGCATTATCTAATGGCTCAATGCAGTAGCTCTGATATATATATATATTATATACTATATATATATTATAGTATTAATATATATATATATATTATATATATATACTATAATGATATATATATAGTCTCATCTGTCTTCGCCTCATCATTATCAACTATATCATTGTATATTATACAACGACTTCATTTTTTTTACTTTTGGGCTGTCTAATAGATAGCACACATATGAAAATCCCTAGCCGACAGATATACGTACAATGTATATCTAGCAAAACAACCATCGCAATGGCACTATTTAATCTTACATTTTGTTTATGCATGCGTGCGCGTGATTGTAACTTGGTTTTCGCACTATAAATAGCTCCCTATAAGCAGCGATTATGAGTAACTATATACAAGTATATAGATATATTATTATTATATGACTACTTATATATATTAATATACGACCCGTAGGATAATATATATATAACAGCTATATATCTACTATTATATACTAGCATCACTATTAAGTATAAAATATTATTTACTATATTCAATCGTATATCTATATATCTATCATAGTGATATCACGCTACTTATCTATGCAACTCAGACCTTATTAATATCTTCCCTAGGATTATCCGACTATATATATATATAATGATATTTATATATATATATATATATATATATATATATATATTATATATATAATATTATACTATTATATATATAAATATTATATATATATATATTATATATATATATATATATATAACGATTTCTTTTTTTACTTTTTGAATATAATTAAATTGCACTATGAACAATTTCCCGGTATTTACTAATTATAACCAAACACAATGAAATTATTTGACATTTTTTTTGATCTTTGTAGATTGTGTTTTTTCGCATATAAAAGCTATATATATTATATAATATACTATATATATATATATCGTATATATAATATATAAGTAATATATATATTATATATATATATATATATAATAATATATAACTATATATATAATATATTATGATATATATTATATTTATATAAATTATTATATATATATATTATATATATATATAAATAATAATATAATATATATAATACGTATATATACTTAACCTATTATATATATATATATACCATACTATAATATATTCACCCTTCAGTATTTAAGCTGCTGTCTATTAGATGATGGCCAGTGCGAATATACAGAAACAGGTCCTAACCTGTTTCTTTTACGCTCAAGCTGGTGGGCCGTAGTTTGTTCTCTTCTTTTCCTAATCACTGTGAATGTAAAACGGGAATAATATAAACATATATTTAAGACCAGAGAAAAATATATGCTAGCATTTCAGCATCTGATACAGTAATGAGGTATTTGATGTTTTAAATTCTTTATATATTCTCGAACGTTTCACGGATGTAAACATAATGCAAACCTTTCAGTTATATCCTTTAATAAACTAAGCTTTGAATACAAACAAAAGAATAAAAAAACAAAAACTTTTACAACCTTTACCAGAGACGTGAACCGTTATTATGCTCAGAATCTTAATAATACTATAATAATACATAAATAATAAATAATAATAATAAGTAATAAATAATAATAATTCCATAATAAGTAATAATAACTAATAATTATGCAATAATAATTAATAGATAGTAATAATGAATAATCAATATAACTAACTAATAATCAAAATAACCTTAATAATAATAAATATAGATAATAATAATGAATAATAATAATAATAATCAATGGACAATAAAAATAATAATAAAATAAATAAATAACTATAAGATAAATAAATAAATAAAGAAATAAATAATAAAATAACTAATAATTATAATACATAATATATAATAATAAAATCGCATAGAATTATTACTATAATTATAATAATAATAATAATATAATAATAATAACTAAAATCAGATTTCCACATCGTAGACTCCGAAATAATTATGTTTTTGAATTTTTTATGATTTTTAAAGAATTAATTAGTTTTAATAATAATAACATTATTAATAAATAAATAATTAATTAATAATAATTATATAATAATAACTACTTAATATTAATAATAATAATAATAATAATATAATGAATAATAATAATAATAATACATTAGATACATAATTAATAAATATTTCGATAAAAATAAAAACATAATAACAATAATAATAAAAAAAAAGGAAAATAATAATTTGGTACTATATATATATTATATTATATATATATAATATATATATATATATATTATATATATATTATATAATATATATATATTAATACTATACCCATGTGTTATTATTATACCTGTTAGTTTGTCACGTGTTTATTCAGCTTTAATATTTACTATTCGTCAGAAAACTAAAGTTTTAAATCATATTTACAAGGACTGATAAATCATATAAACGGTGAGATAAGGCACATCAGGTGAGTGGTCACGATCACTGTACAAAACAACAACCACACGACCATAAAATCTTAATAGGTGTTAAACCTATGGTTTAGGCTTATAGAATATGAATGTGAGACTTGTCAGGGCCACATTTGAATAACGCTGTATCATAGGTTTACGCTGAAGGGTAGTTGGCAACTTCCATTGTACCAGTAATATGATTTTTCAAACGTTTTGACTTGAAATTTCCTGGTCGGCTTATACCTTTTCAAGTATATACTATATATATATACTATATATATATAATATGCATTCTTTGAATATATTATATATTATCTATAACCGTATTATCCAGTACTTAGTATAGATATATATATATATATAACTATAATATATCTATTAAGTTAGTCACTACTATAATAAGTATTTCTATACCATATAGACCATAGTAAAATGTCCAATTAGCAAAATGATTACCATATACTGATTGGTCATTAACTACTTGAATGTAAGGGCATGGTTTTCGTTGCGATGTTGGAATTAAATTATGTCATGTCTTGAACTATAATGTCCCAATCTCTATAATTGTATCATATAATAGTACTATTATACTATACTATATAATATATATATATATATATATATATATTAATATTATATTATATTATATATATACTATATATATAATTTTCTATACTAATTATATATATATTATATAATATATATATATGTTTGGATATTAATTCATAAATAGTCAGTAAGGGTTACATTTTCCCTTATACGTAATTAGTTTCGAAGTTTGCTTACTAATCCCCTCTAAAATAAATAATATAAACACTCTGTGCCCAAAACCCACAAAGACCCACAAAAAAACACAAACCACCACCCACCACACAACACAAACCAAAACTACACACCACAACAACCACAACCAACCACACACCAAAACACACAACCAACAAACCACACCAAGGCAAATATTAGTATATATATATATATCATTACTATTAAACTCATAAGTATATATATATGATATATAGATATCTATATATCATAATAGTATATTCTATATATATATCCGCCGTTATATGAAGCATATAATATTCATAATATCACTCGGGAATAACCGAAAATGTGTCCGACATGACAACTTAATCAGCCTCACATCAGCCTGAAATGGAAAGTATAAAAAAAGAGATTTCAAAATATACGGCTTAGGCAATTAGCTTGTGAATTACATACTCTTACTTATTATCTCGGAATCCTAAAAAACGTCGGTCATGGCCACATGAGCGCGAGTATCCATATTTTCTGTTACGAGAGAATCGTAGGTGTAATAGTCATCGGACTCACTCTAGTTACATATATACATAATTAACATTATAAACGAGACTAGCTAGAACGTAAAGTCGTGTCTAAAGCATCATTATCATGGCCTTATCACTGAAAAATACTAATTTATAAAAAGCTAAAGAGCTTCTATCAATCCCGTCGTGATATCTCTCATTCGATACATAATCACCCGTGCCCATCATAGCCTGTATAGGCTTCGACGTCGAACTTCTACAGTAAGACGCTCGGGCAGAAACGTCTCGAACTCTCTATAGTATTCCCTCTAACTTCCAATGGTCGTGTGTTAAAGTATTCGTATGCCCTCTCATATCATGTTTTATATCTAACGTTTCCGAATTTATCTACTTTCCAGGTACTATAGATTGATCCAACTACCTCGGCCGTTACTATATGTTTGATGCTATCCGGTTCAGTCATTCGTATAATACATATATTATACATTTTTGTGGGCAAGCAAATGATAACATATTATTTCAACAACGATATGCTAAGTCTATATCATAACACGCCTATACTTTCACGTATTTATCCCCTCTATCATCAATACGTATTACTTTCTATAAATATGGAATATTTACACTTCCAGATCTTGATCATCAGAAGACGCGTAAAGAGGCCAAAACTATTTTCCAAATTAGCTGACGTGTATATTCTATCTTCCGATCCATCGTGCGTCCTATCATTGTACGACATTGAAAAGATTCTTCACTTCTAATTTCATATCTACCGATATCATGAATCCGTCTATTGTAGATAGAGCGCTCAAATTTACCTAAGTACACCGTACCTAATCCCTAGTACCTATATTCAGTTATTTCAGCCTAACTTCTATTATACTCTTACTACCTACCTTGATACTACAGCCGACTATACTCCTTATCTATGTAATTATCTACGTATCATGATTTATGTTATGCTAGAATACTAGTATTTAGACTACTATATATTACATTTCATAACTGCGTATAAGAATATGAATCACTTACCGAGCTGACGCTTCCACCCGCGTGACATACCACATAACTCACATTAACAATTGCGCGAGTTCACTATGTCGTTAGAATTGCTGAGAAAACATTCGTTCAATTATGAGCAACTGATTTAGCGATTAGAAGTAGCGCCACCGCTTAGCCTCTGGTGAACCAGAAGAGCATAAATCTCAACTATACTTATCTGGAAACGAGCCCAGAGTATTCTAAAATCTGTGGCGACATATACAGCCACCCTATATATACCTTATGTATTATTATTATACCGCATATCAATATTTATATATATCTCAAATACTACTAAAATATTGATATCACTCCATATAATCCATATATAATATTATGTATATTTTCATAATATTACCCGTGAACAACGGTATATAGAATGCTTACAATCTTCACGACCCACTCTCATGCGCTCTATCGACTCCGCGAACATTAATCTAGCTGACTAGTACATGAGCCTACACATGATATAGAAGCTGTACCCTACAATTTCATAATACTATGGACCAATGAATCAATACTACATATCTCTAATATATATGAACAGACTGTTATGTTTCTATTAGTATATATAGTACCTACTGTCCGGATATATAGTATTACCCTAATTGACTCCAAATACGCCGCTACTATATAATTTTACTAGCAATAAAGTTGACAATAAGAAGAAAAACTATCCGAGACGGTCTCAGTTACTGAATTCTGAACGTACAATGAAAAATAAACAAATAAAGTTTTATCAAGTCGAATAATGTTTATTAGATATATGGCAATTCCCTTCACTTCATCGACTCCAATGTGCCCACAAGCCGGATTAAGATCGTCGGGACTTTCAAGTAGGAGGTAAAAAGGTTCGAATACTATTCTCAAATAATTCGCTCTATTAACATTATTTCTGAAGCTTTATCTATGATAAGGTAAAGACCATACTGTCTTATTATCTTAATTGTCTTGACCGATTTATATTATGATATATATATATATATATACTAATATATATACTATATTAATATATATATATAATATATATAATATATATATATATATTATATCATATATAAATGGGATGTCTGAATTGATGTTATAAAATAATACATAATATCACCAAATATAATATTTCGTGTACCGTTGACAAAATACTGTTACTAAGAGATCCGGTTGGACGTCATCATGAAAAACATCGTAATTTATTATTACGAACTAAAAATGGTTCCATAAACGTAGCTGAATATAGAACAAAAACGATCGGCAACGATCGAGCAGGTGCGGTGCG